>JAUMHQ010000044.1:22134646-22144744 GCA_032361165.1 Enteromius paludinosus | reverse complement strand
TGAACCAGCACCAGACCATTATAAACCAGCCTGGACTAACATGAAACAGTCTGAACCAGCACCAGACCATTATAAACTAGCCTGGACCAGCACAAACCAGTATATACCAACACCAGACCACCATAAACCCGTGTGGACCAGCACAAAGCAGCAGGGACGACAGGAAGATACTCACCCGTACACACAGTGTGCAGCAGTGAGAACCCAGCGCTCACTGATGACTGATCCTCCACACAGGTGCTGGTTCTGGTAATGCAGGCTGACCTGCCACGGGACCAGCCCAGGCCCCGACACGTTCCCTCCAACAATACGACTGTGGACGGCTGGCCTGGAGCCACACTCTACACCGGAACACACAAACTGGATCTGAGACGAAAACTCACTGACACCATGCAAAACCACCAAACTTTAGTTAGCATCACAGGAAAATAGTGAGAGGAAATGGTAACGCTTTAGAATAGAGAAGTAACAAACAGTTAGTAAGGTAGGCATGATCAGGGATGTCGAGTAAGGCATTCATTTCTGTTTAGTTCATACGAATAATTGACTATTCTAGTAATATGCATGAAAATAAAATAAAGTGTTACGGAGAAAATAGTTATTAAAAATTGCAGTATCATGTGACCCTGGACCTTAAGTGGCTGGGGTATATTTATAACAATAGCCAAAAATACATTGTATGGGTTTTGTAAATGTCCTACTATAAATGTATCAAAACTTAAATGTAAATTTTTTTTAGTAACATGCATTGCTAAAAACTTTATTTGTACAACTTTTTTTTTTGCACCCTCAGATTCCACATTTTCAAATGGTTACAGCCAAATATTGTCCTATCATAACAAACCATGCATTAATGCTAAGCTTATTTATTTTTTAAAAATTGACTGCTATGACTGGTTTTGTGGTCCAGGGTCATATATTTATTTGTTTTACTGTGTTATTGATCAAGTAAATGCGGTCTTGATAAGAGAGAGAGAGAGAGAGAGAGAGAGAAACTCAAAGCTAAATATCATCAGCCACTCACCTATACACTTGACAGCAGTCACTACACCAGTAGTGCATTGAGTTTTTCTGGAATAATAGAAAATATATATTTTTAGTGTCTTCTATGTATTTCTCTCTATCTGAACTAGACATAGAGTTAACTGCGTTCTGCTTTCATTTCTATGCTTCCATTTAATTTTGTATTAAAAAGCAGGCTGTTCAGGCATTCATACATCTCAGAGATCTCACAGCTTTGGGACTCGGAGTCCGTCCTGACTGCTTTGTCAGGAACTAAAGACACTTCCGAACATCAATATATCTCCAGAAGCTCCTCGGATTGTTTGGAGTCAGTATTGAACAATCTGCCATGCAATGCATCAGTCAGTGGATTGATCTTATTTGACAGTCTTTGGCCTGAATAACATTTCCTCAGGCTTGAGTCAATGCGATTTCGATCTGAGAAAAAGAGTGGTTGTAATGCTCATTTTTAAGGCACAACTGCTTAGTTGATTACTTCTTAAGAAATGATACTCATGTTAATTTAGAATTAGACAAGGGAGTAAGGGAGTCATGTGTGGGCCTAAGTGACTCTGACACTTGGATGGTTCTGATTCAAATCACTCAAAGGGATGGTTCATCAAAAAAATACATTTGGTGAAAATTTGCTCATCCTCAGGCTATTCAAGATGAAGAAGAGTGTGTTTGTTTATTAGAACAGGTTTGGAGAAATTTAGCTTTTGCAGTGAATGGGTGCCGTCAGAGTCAGAGTCCAAACAGCTCATTAAACCATCACAATAATCCACAAATAATGATTTATTACCTGTTTGTAAGAAATAAATGCATTTTAAGGCATTTTAACTTTATTATGACCACACTACATCTATAATCCATAATAAGACTTCATCAGATTCAGACAAGACGACTTTTTCACTGGATGACTCAATATTATAGGTAAAGGACACATAGTTTGGTTGGAAGGATTTAAGGGATAAAACATTTTGAAGGATTTGTTCATTACAAACACACAGTTTTTCACTCCACAAAGACTTTCATTTACAGACTGGTGTTGTGCGGGTTATTGGGAATGTTTTAATCAGCTTTTGGGACTCTCAATCTGATGGCACCCATTCACTGCAGTGGATCCATTGGTGAGAAGGTGATGTAATGATAAATTTATCCAAATCTGTTCGGATGAAGAAACTAACTCTTCATACTTGAATAGCCTGAGGATAAGCAAATTTTCTGGAATTTTATTTTTATTTTTTGGCGAACTGTTACTTTAAGTGATCATTCAAGAGTCAGTGAATCATTCAGTCATTACTAAGGTCATAAATAATGTTTCTATTTTATTCTCATATTCTCATAAACTAATTATGTTGGTGATTTTGTGACCATTTAGTTTAGTCTGGAACACTGAAAGCTACATTTTTTATATTTTGTCAGGATATAATCGGTTGCTTTTGGAGGCGTATAAAGCAGGTTTACCTGAGGTGTGAAGAGTTTTGGAGTTTGAAGTTCTGAAGGCCTGTTTGGTTGATATTAAGAGCCACTAGATTATTCTGAAAGTCTGCTTCAATGGAGGAGATGGGAACATCAGTAGAGCTCACGTAACTACAATCAAGACAGAGGACAACAAAAGATCATTAGTCAAATGACACAATCAGAAATGGTTTAAAGCGAGTGTAAATTGGCTGTAGAATCAAAACAAGTACATTAAACCAAGAGCTAAGGTTCTTTCACACTGAAATCGTTTTATACATGCCCAACATAAGTGCTACTTTCTCCTTCATTCAGAAGTTGTTGATTGTGAAAATATGACAGCTATTGACTTGCTGATTGGTTATCTTAATAAGGAGGCGTGTCCCGAGAGACTGTATTCAATCATTATTTTTATCAAAACAACGACTAAACTCAACTGCCTCTAAAATTAAAAGACAGACAGAAGAAGGCAGATGTTAAATGGAACATCTTGACCTAGTTGAAGTGAAACAGCGTTTTGCAGTGATGATTTTTCTTTCATTCATTTAATGGCAGACTGATTTTAATTGGATTAACTATGCAGGTAATGAGGCCACCGGGAAAACGGGGAAAGTATCACCCTATTTCTGCATTTAAAACGGGGGGGGGGGGATCCCTGCTTTGCTCTGGGAAATGAATTTTCCTGAAATAGCAGGCATTGCGGATGACAATGATTTTCCTTATGTAGTAAATGCATCTTAAATTACAAATGTTTATAATACTAAGCAAGACAGGCCTTTTTTTGCTGTGTGATTTGCACACAAAATAGTCATGCACATTTTCTATTATGAATAATGAAAAGAAATTCTAGTTATTATTTCCCAAGCTCTGAAATCTTTTATTGGGTAGAAACTTCAAGTCCAATAATTGTCCTTAATCTGTATCCAATAATTCACAAACGGCTGAAAAGGGCCATTCATTCATTGGTGGAAAAGAGCAGGAACCCTGAAGAACATTCAGCTCTTAAAACCAGAACTCAAAAATGTACACAATGTTATTTTTTTAAATAGAATCATTTAGTTCAATTGAATCTATTGACACTATTTGGATTTATTAACAAGGATGCTCAATCACAAAAATCTAAAAAAGTCAGTAAACCAGATCTCTAAAAGCAGAAAAATAATTGAATGCATGCATTTTAAGCCATGTGGTCTAATGAAGAGCTGTTCACTGCCAGTGTTGATGTACATGTATTCAATTCTTTCCATTTTTCCTATGATATACCAGAGGAATACAATTTTCTAAGAGCACATTGTAATTCTTTGTACCTGTTGTATCCCATTTGTCTGCAGGCTGCAGATCCCAGATGAGAGTCCCAGCCTTCAGAGCACACGGTCCTCCATGAGCCTCTGCTGAGCACCTGCAGCACAGAGCTCCTGCCACTCACACGCACTGAGAGAGACACAGAGAGAGGATCGTGAAAGATGGGGAAAAAACTGGTGTTTTCTGTGGAATCGGTTCAGAGTACGAATCAACAGAAACGTGCACTGAACCAATAACCGGTTGATTCTGATTATATGTTGATTTTAAGGTCAACCCACCACAGTTGAGCTCGTCTTCTCCATCTCCACAGTCCTCGACTCCATCACACACAGCATTTCTGTGAATACACTGAACCGACGACAAACAGTGGAACTTCCCTGAGCAACCCTTCAGACCCACTGGAGAGAAAGAGATGCAATGCATGATGGTGACACACACACACACACACACACACTTCTAAAAGAAGTCAAAACAGCCGTCTGTTTGCAGAGAGCTGTCGTCACAGAGCAGGGTGGAGCTCATTAAACATTTACAGTTCCCGCTGCTCAGGATGAGTTTCATTAGTACGGAGGATACTCACTTACCTTCACACACTCATTTATTTTATTTTCATGGTGGGGAATTTCTTTTGACTTCTCTGTTCGATCAGACTTAAATTGCAACAAACTCACCTCCCAAACCTAATCCTAGAACCAGAATCAAGACAATTAGCAATCCCACGATGATGAGCAGACCCAGAAATCTGCGAGACACATACGGCCAACACAAGGACTTCAAGCCTGACAGTCTTTCTCCTGAGAGACAGAGAGAGAGGCAGAGAAACGGCTGAAGAAAATCAGTATGCCAAAGGCCAGAGCTGGCAGCGGAGGAAGACTGATTAGATCACTGTTAGCACCTCGAGTGTCTGTCCTCTAACCCCTGTGTAACTGGCCGTGTAAAGCACACCCTGAAGCCATTTTAGATTGTGCTTACACAAGGTGACACACCGAGAAGCCTGCTTACCGTTTAAGAAGGGCTGGACCTTGATGACCGGCACCCCTGGGCTGGGTGGAATCTGAATGTTATGGGTTTTATACACAGGCAGCGGAGCGGAGGCCACGGCGGGCAGCTCGACCGGGACGTGAGGGTCCTGTGCGTCTGGGTCGTAGAAGTGACTGGAGTAGCTGTTTTGAGTGCTGAAGGAGCTCACATTGAAGGTGGTGGGCGTCTCGACAACAGGAAGGTCCTCTTCTGTGACTGAGACCAACTCGAGAGCACCAGACTCAGTGGCGTCCTCCACCGCATCCTGAAAACAACCCCAAATAAGAGACGCTTTCAAATGATTTACTCAGGAATGCACGACCAGTCAAAGTCATGATTTGAAATGAAGTGATTTGTGTTCGCCAAGGGTGCATTTATTTGATTAAAAATGCAGTGCAAGCAGTAAAATTATTTTTGATTTGAATATTTTTTAAACTTAATGTATTCCTGTGATGCAAAGCGGAATTTCCAGCATCAGTGATCACATGATCTTTTAGAAATCGTTATCATATGTTGTTTTACTGCTCAGGAAACAGTTCTTATTCAGTGTATTACCTTTATATGAAAATGGCTCTATTTATTCTTTGACTAATACAAATTTCAAAAGAAAATGCATCCTTTCTGAATCAAAGTAGCCTATGTTTTTCTTACCTCAAAATGTTTTAATAGTAGTGTATCAGCCATTTTTATGAAAATATTAAGCAGTTTCCAATCATGTGATCATGTGACACTGAAGTAATGGCTGCTGAAAATTAATCTTTGCCTTCGCGTGAATAAATTACAATAAAAAAAAATTTGAAATAGAAAACAGCTATTTTGAATTGTAATAAAATGGCAGTGTTTTCTGTATATCTGATCAAATAACTGCAATTAAAAGACTGCTTTCTAAACATCTAAATTATTACAAACTTTCGACCAGTAATGCATACTTGGGGAACAAAATGTATGGTTTTGGTGATTCTTAAACTAAATAATATATATGTATATATATATATATTAATCAGTAGTTAAAAGACAAACAAAGAAACAAACCAACAAAAAACAATTGGTGCTAAAAGTTGTTTGGCATAATCTTTTATTGTTTAGAATAAACAGCGAGGGTATTTGGTTTTGAAATAGAAGTAATAAATGTCCACCAAATTTAAACCAGTTTAGTGTAAGTCACAAGCAGGAAGCCATTTTGCTGAGGCAAGAAACCCAGACAGATGGGAGCACCTTTAGACCTTTAGTTAGTTAACAAATAAATAAATAGAACTTTTCTATTTACATGAAAAGGCACACTTCATTAAGAAATTAAAAAAATGAAATGTCAGCACTAAAAAAAGCATGTATTGGAAAGATATGTTTGAAAGCTTAATGGCCAAGCCATGCAAGTGTATTCATTGCGAGTGCATGATGGAAAGTGTGACAGCGGAGGATACGTGGGAGCTGCTGTGTAAGACCCACCTTGTCAACTTTGATATAATTTAAAAGTGTCTGAGACACAAGGACACCTGTGACATGAAATACTGGCGGTCATGCTCCCTTACCTTCTCCTGCCGGCTTCCTCCCTGTGAAACGGGCCGCTCCGTCTCTCCTGCTGTCTGGGAAGAAGCCATGACTCTGCTCTCGTCCTCTCATCTTCACTCCATCTTGGACAGTGACACTGATCCACTTAGGAGGTGAAAAAGAGATACTGGGAATCCAGGGCCCTCAGTCGGATTAATCCTTGTCAGAGTGAATGAAGAATGAATTATTTCCCAGCGAGTCCAAATCTAAGTAACCGCCTGTGAAATTAGCTTTTGAGAAATTGAGAAATGAAGGGGATAATTTGAAGGTGACTAACTATAGTGCTACAGATCTGTCCTTCTGAGTGACTTCATATCTTATTCTTGTTCCTCTCTCTCTCTTTCTCTCTCTGCCACACCTGCTCTTGAGCTCAAAGTGATACCTGAGCAGGTGTGCAGCAGTGTTTTGTCGTATCACTACAGCTGTGGATCAGGTAATGCTGGACAGTCTCAGCTTCTGAGGTCCGGTTACACTGAAAGGTCAGGCAGGAGCGCCAAGCATGGAAAGGTCATCAGTCTTTAGGCTGTTCCCTAATTGAACCTCCAGGGCCTATAATCATATATAACAAGGACCTTATGGCTCTTGGTCTTATGAACGTACATTTTTTGTTTCTAAAATTTTTTTTTTAATATTTTTATAGGGTATAAAGTCAAAACAAAACAAAGCTTGGGCGTTCAGAGACTGTAATAAAGATTATATTATATATATTATATATATATAAATGTATATTCTTTAAGGACTCTGGAGTTGACAGATAAATGTATTTTTTAATAAAATACATGAAAATGTATTTATTTATTTAATTTGTGTGTGTGTGTGTGTGTGTGTGTGCTTGGAATAAAATAGAAAAACCCACCCATATACATATATATATATATATATTTTTTTTTTTTGAAAATTCATTTATATATATATTAGAATAGAAAATATGTTTATATATATATATATATATTAGAAAATTCATTTATATATGTACACACAAATATATATATATATATATTAGAAAATTCATTTATATATATATATATATATAGATATAGATATATACATACATAGATTAGAATAGAAAATATGCATATATATACTGTATATATATATATATATATATGGTGTATATTGTGTTTGGCATAATCTATCACTGTTCAGCGTAGTAAAAATAAGTAGGAAGGCCCTATTAATAATAAATATACACTTTTTTCACAATTACACAATGTTTAGTGTAAAGGAAGCCATTACAGAAACCCCTTTATCTTAAATAACCTGCATACATGCATAAAGAAATGTTTGGAAACTTTAAATTGTATACTATCCAACGTATAGTGAGATTGAGGTCATTAAATCAAGGAATCATTGGATTTGTTCAGGTTGTTCATTAAATGGGTGACACAGTTAACGCAGTGTGTCAAAGATAGTGTCATTACATCAGTCTGAGATAAACTGAGAAGCCTTGTTAGTTTTCCATCGTGCTCTGAGAGCTGTATCTGGTGTCTGGGTGTGTTTTTTACAATCGATGTGTCTCTGAGGTACATGAGATCTTCCGCGCGATTGTGAGACGGGTGCGCGCACCGGCGCGTTCTCGCCAGCAGGTGTCGCTAAAGCGTCTGCACGAATCATGACGCATCGCGGCTCGGGCTTTTATTAGGCAGCTGTTTGTGAGTCAGCGGTCTTGTTGATTGTTACGGGTGAAGTGGGCTCTGTTGCAGTGACGATTCACGTGTTCATGTGATAAAGGAACCGGTTTTTGCGCGGTGTATAATCCGGTCCTCCCTCTCTCGCGCGCAGTCACGACTAAAGGATAATCTGAGATGCTTCTGACTCACTCAGCAGCCATAGACTGACAGAAACAACACCGTGACCAATGAAAAACCGCACAGACCAAATATACCGTGGCATTTTAGTTACAAAACTTTATTAACTATTGCCTCCAGTGGAAGCACAAGTAACTTTCAGCCCTGAACAACACGTGGACCAGTGGTCTGTTAATTGTGTTGTATTAGTAAAATATATTCATCTCTCATAAAAAGGTAGCATGACATGTGTATTAGGATATGTCACTGTGAAAAAGAATAAATGTAACCCGGAAAAATTCATTATTTTCAGTTAATTCAGCCTTGAAATGTTTCTGATCACTTATTAAAATAGACATTACAGTCCATGTTGTGTGGGAGTGTTTCTATACAATGTGCACTAAATTATACCCCGACCCAAAATCTGTCTTAAGGACAATTATTAAAAAAGAAAAAGTGGCTAATAAATAAAGGAAGATTGTGTTTTGACTCTAGAATATAAAAAAATGCTACTTTTAGGGATGATATTCGAGCTAGTGCCTCACAGTTTGCTTTATTTTATAAACATGTTCCCATTTAGATAACTCTTCAATTGATTCATATTGGATCATTCTATGTAGTGCCTTAGAAAAGGTGTAGAGAAACATTCCCTCAGTATCTCAGAAAAACTGCTCTGACCTCATACGTGTAGGTTCATGGTCAGGTAGGCAACTAAAGCCTGGAGCTGCCAGCCCACCTGTCCAAAAATAGTCAAGTCCTGACCCGAGGCTTTGCATGTGAGTCAGAATATTTTAGCTTCAGTGGACAATAAAGTACATAGGGCATTTAGGATAGTGGTTTTTATACCATAAATATTAAAGAGAATAGGTATTAACCATGTAGAGATATTTCTGATATAGTCAGAAAGGTCTAACTGATTTGAAACAGAACTGTTTATCGAACCTATTAAAAATGCATTGTTTTTGAGGTCTTTTATGGCTCAAGTACTATGATATGAAAATATGGAGCTCATTTCCAAGCAGGAGAAACACCTATTCAGAGGCCTAAACTGAGCCAAAATATACAATGCAGTTATTTATGTGGCCAAATTAAATTATGATGCTTGGAGATATTTATTGTCACTCTATATCTCTCAATAGTATTAGATATTAATGTGCTTAATATTAAAAATCTCTGTAGTTTTTAATGTCAGGGGGAAAATGTAATACAGTACATAACTGAGGAATACAAATGAACGGTACACAAAAATCGAATATGACACTGAAAATTTTTTCGCAAAAAAACCCAAAAAGAAATCAAGTAAACCTATCATCTTGAAATATTAAAACAATATAAAAGTTACCCACAACCTTTTACAGTTATACTAAAAAGCTTTTCACTTTTAAAAAAAAGTATAAATCATCTTTCAGATGACACTTAACCTGTCAAATATGATACAATAGGCTTTAATTATGCAAATCAGCACAATTATAATTGGTCATTTAGGGGACGCATCAAGTGGGACACTTATCATTTTATTTTTAAAAATTGATTTGGAGAAAAAATGAATTAATTTTCCATGGGTAGACAGAATTAGAATTTAGAAAGGCGCGGGTAGACATTACAGGTTGCCGACAGCGGTGACGTCAAACATCACCCATTCACGGCTTGACGTCACCGCCGACATCGCTAACGATTGGCGGATTCTGGAGCGCGTCTTTGTGCAGAAGGACCCCGCTTCCGCAACACTACAGACGTCGGTTTATTGCGCCAATCCATCCCTGTACAACGTGCCATTTCCTAAGGAGAGCGCAAACTGCGTCGTTTCTCAAAAATAACTAAAAGACAATAAATGCATAGCTTACATTTAAACCCATATATAAACCCAGTATATCCTAATCCTCCTCGTTTCCAAAGCCACCTGGATTTATTGAGGGTTCACCTTGGTTTATGTGACGGATTCACGTTGATTTCCTCAACCCATTCTTCTCTATCTGAA
>JAUMHQ010000044.1:22076788-22087525 GCA_032361165.1 Enteromius paludinosus | reverse complement strand
AATGACACAAAAATAAGTAAACTCTAAAGAAATACCCATGATGCACCGGGTGCATAAGTCCGTACCGGCTCGTAACGCGTGCGCTCTGCCCTCAAGCAAGTACTGGCGACTGTTGGTTAATAGTTACATTTTACTGTTGTGGGCCAAAGACAGGGCTTTATACATACATACACATGTAAAAAAAAAAGAAACCCCAAGAAAAGGGCACTTGAGGCACCTAGGGGGAAAGGGGCGGGTGCTCAAGCACCCTCCGCCCCCCCCCTATGCACGTGCCTGTTGAAATGTAAGGTTATAAGTATTTGGACGGTTTGTGGTCTAGATCAGCTAACGACTGATATCTTGTACTACTTGTAATAATATTTTGTTAAGTGTTAGATAGGACAAGCTGGTAAATCTGTTAAAAATATAAGACAGGATGACTTTTTTAAGTATGTAAAGTATTTTAAAGCATTTAAATTAATTTATGTATTTAAAAATACTGAAACGCATAGAATCAAGATGTAGTCTGAGATTATATTTCTGTAGAAACCATTGTTTTATTGAAGCAGATTATTTTAATGTTTAAAAAAAAACCTGTTTTGTCATAACAGATAGCATAAAGTTTTATCAATGAGCAGAAATACAAGAGATACACTATATAGTATCATACAAAAGAGGAATTCGTTCAAAAACTTTGGGAAACTCTCAAGAGTGATCAGTAGAGGGCGCCATGCACACATTTTATGTGCTCAGTGACTGCAACCGACACAAAATCACTGGATTTGGGGACTTGGATTTGGCATCACGTGCCATCTGATTCATATATTAAATTGAGTGATTATGTGTGAAGCTGCGAAGATCGCTGTACTTCAACAGTAACACAAGTACATGTTTTCCAGATTTCAGTTTTACCATGCAACAGAGGAAGCGTTGATGGCCACTTAAAACCGAATTAAAAACAGCTGAGTCAGTTAAAACTTAAAATTTCTCATTTCACCTTGTAACATCCTAAAATGTTGGAAACCCCTGCAGGGGTTTTTCTAGTTTCTAAAATAAATTCTTCTAACCATTTGAACCTCAGGGCACCAGCTTTTACCGAATAAACATGCTACTGCTGCAAACTAGTTACTTGTTAAAAGTATTGGATTTCTTTCATCAGTAGTTTCTACCCAGGAAATATTTTGTAAGTGCACCTTCATTCTGTCTTGATGCCCTTCACAAACTTCCTGAGGAGTGTGTCTGACATTTTGTGTCCTACGGCTAGTCCTTTATGGCGTTGTTTTTTGCTGTTGTTTAGCATCTACTTCCACGAGACCGGCTGAACTCAGCAACCCCAGGCTCGTGGAGGTCTGGGTTGAACCACTGTGGGTTCCTGACAGGCCAATGAGAAGACAGCGCTGCGACTGCAGACAGTGTCTAGCAGGATGGATGGCTGGGGTATTATGTCACTTCCTGGGACATGGTGAGAGCAGACCCAGACAGATGAGTAAAAGGATGAGTGTTGCGCGAGAAGAAGGCCAGAGGAAAGGCCCGGCATTGTTGGGGGTCCACATCTGCCTGTCTTTGTCTCTCTTTAATCCACGCTGTTGCTTTTTTAAGATGTGGGCAACATTTAATTTTTTAACAGATCTCTCCTGACTTGAGCTTGATCGTTTGCATCCACCTTTTTGTTTTCAACCTGTTTACCTCCTTTATGTATTTTTTTATTTTATTATTTTTAAATCTGCCTGATTAGAATAAAAAAAAAAGAAATTGTATATGTGAAACTAGGGCTAGCTGTCACACAGTGGGTTTATTAAAACAAAATCATAAATGAATTGAGCATTTCTATTAAAGGAAAAAATCTGAATAGGGCAAAGCAGCACAGCAATTTGTTCCAATTGAAAGCTGCCATTAAATTGCATAAAAATGCATTTAATTGTTTTCGTTGATAAAAGTGTTAAACATGTATGATACATAATGTCAAAATCTAATGATGTAAAAAACGAAAATAGCTTATAAACCTTCTATTCCTCAAAAATGTGTTATCGTTTCCAAACAGTATTAAGTAGCACAACTGTTTTGACATGACGATAATAAATGTCACTTGATTATCAAATCATGATTTCTGAAGGACCACCTGACACTGAAGACAGGAGTAATGATACTGAAAATTCAGCTAGAAATATGGAAAATGGAAACAATTAAATTGTAATAATATTTCAGAATATAACTGTTTTTGACCCCACAGGAATGTCCATCAAAAAAAGATAAAGAATGCTTTAAAAACGATAAAGTAGAGCGGGGCCAGTTTCACAGCTGGAAATGCCACAATGTTAACTGATAACTGAAATGATTTAAATAGATAAAAAACATAATTGTTTTTATTTATTTTTTATTAGATAAATCCAGGCTTGCTGAGCACGATGAACATTTCCACATATTACAGGCCCCAAACATTTGGAAGGCTTTTTAAAGAACGTGAACAATTATTGAACAACATCAACAATGAAAAAATTGTCATACAAAATATTGCACTATTACTGAAATGACTACACTCTGAGTTTTTCCATAGGCTGTTATTATTCACTAGCAGCAACGCTTTTCTCAGGTATAAGCTGTCACCTTTTCTAAAGCTACACCTTATTTATCCCTGTGGTGTATATTAGTACCTAAATGCTCCAATTTTGTACTTTTTCTTGTGATAGTGAGGTTTTAGTTAACACATTTTTTCATCATTTATAAATTATATCTATAATTTAGGACATACGCATATAAAAGTATAGCAAACAAACCACTGGAATGGAATTTATGGTTTTATCTATTTAAATCACTTCAGTTATCAGTTAGCATTGTGGCATTTCCAGCTGTGAAACTTGCCCCGCTCTCCTTTATCATTTTAAATTCGTTATCTTTTTTTTAAGGACAGTCACACGACATGATGTATATTCCTGTGGGGTCATGTCATTCTCTCATCTTTTTCTTTCTATTAATCTCTCTGCTCTTTTTTTTTTCTCCCTCTGATGCAGAGCCAGACGAGGACTCTAGGGTGGTTGTGAGAGTGGGGGGACTGACTGGAAATGTGTGTGTGTGTGAGAGTGAGTGAAACCTCACCCTGCGAGTGGGTGGTGGATGATGGCCCCTTACAGTGTGTGTGTGTGTTTGTGTGTGAGTGGTGGCCCTGGCCCCTAGACGTCTATCTCTGGGGCTCAATCTCACGCTGAATAGAACCTCCACTGTGTTTCACTGCGGGGCTTTCCCGCACGCTTCACTCTCAATGTATGATTCATTATTCAATCAGAGGGAGGGTGACGCATCCGAGAGTGATCTTATCGAACCCGGGTGCCCACGTTCAGCCTTCCAGATGCTCCCTCTACTAAAGAAACAGAATTAATAGAGTTATTTTTAGTTCTGAGACTCTTAAAATAGGCTGCGAAGGGTGTGGTGGGAGCTCACGATCACGGCCTGTAGCAGAAATGAAATGGGCTTGGATGCAGTCACGAGAATCTTCGTGACTGGTGTGTTTGATGGTTTTGCACTGTATTTGATTATTATGATTTTTGTCTTATATTTAGTCCTTAACTAACTATGCGTAACAGAAAAAGGAGCGTTTAGGAGAGCCTCATGTTCAATTTTGGGTGTTTTGTATTCCTATTCAGCTACACTATTTTTCACAGTAAGTGTCACATAAAATCATGTTTACAAAACAGACGTCATAAGTATGATTCCCTCAAGCAATTCCATTAATACAATTACTATCAGTCTCTCTGCACTAAGAATAAAGGTTCTTCTGTGCTTCTTCGTTGTGTCAGTAAAGAACCTTCGTTCCATCAACAACCATTTTTCTGGGAAAGTACACTTTGGCCTCTGATTTGACATCCAATCCAATTCCATGTTTGCATTTTTACATGTTATATATTTGTATGTTACATGGAACCAAACTAGCTAGTCCTTACTGAGTGATTTAGACACAATTTAAAACCTATTTTGGCGCTATCTTGAGTTGACTATAAATACATTGTTGTTTCTGGGTTCTTTAAAGCACCATGAATGTAGATTGGGAGAACTATAAAGGTCTTTGTGGAAGCTCAAAATCTTGTCTTCTGACGTCAGACTTTTTTTTTTTTTTTTTTTGCTGAAAGAATATAATACTTTCATTGTGAATTTAAGTCTTACCTTCACCTTACCTACCTTTTTTTTTCTTCTGAAAGTTGTGTGATAGTCACGTTTTCATTACTACGTCTCATTTCCCATCAGAATGGCCTCTCTGACTCTTTGTGAGTAAGTCAGTCATTATGAGAAAACAGGAAACTGACGGCCACTATTGTGCTTGTATTCACAGAGCGTCATCACATCACTTCTTTAAATGTTTTAACGAGGGATTTGTGGCTGCAGTACTTTTTTTGTTGTTGTTGTTGTTTTGAGGAACAATCAAAAATGACTAAAGCCTGAGTTTTCAGCTGTTATAGAGACCTTAAATTCTCATGACATTTCTAACTGTTAACAAATCTATAACTTTCTAAGTAATGATTCTATAAAGTGAATATTTTCCCCAAAATTGACTGCGTGTCTGAATGGGAGGTTCCTGGTTTTGAATACGAGCCAGTTTTGGAAATTTAAACTGAATGTAACTTTGGGGTTAATTCGCTTTTTGAACAGATATTCTGAACTCTGATCTTTTTTTCTGTTGGGATAAGGAAGAAATCGGGTCTAAACTGCTTTCAGAGTTATTTGCCCCTGACTTGACTCCATCTGTGCAGGGTCACATATTAACACCAATTTTTCTTGTGTGTGATTGGTTTCATATTTGCATGATAAAAGCAGTGCAAATGCAGAAAGAGTGACACATAGTCATAGTGGTACAATTGAGATTCATTATCAGCGTGAGTCAAGCGTAGGGAAGAACCCTTTTCTCTGCTTGACAATATGATGTAATGCAGTGCTGAGGTCATTCTGTGGTTGCCATGGCATCACTTTGGGAATGCGAATTTGAGGTATCAAATCAAGCTTTCAATCAGTATCTCATAAGTTAATTAACCTTCACCGAATCTCTTTATTTCTTATTGTCCATGTGTCTTGCATTAAATGGAGCCTTTAGAACTGGTTTTATCGTCAATAAACCTTGTTCTGGTTACAAGATGTATCACTGTCTGACTAATCTGACCACAATCCAGAGGCTGTGACTGTAAACTCATATTTTGAACCACAGACTAAATTTGAGCTCAGCACCTGTGAAGGGGTTTGAAAAGTTTCCAGGGATCTAAGTGGAGAAAAAAAAAAAAGGTCAGATGGGTTTGTTTGCAGAATGGCTTTCACGCTTAAAAACAAAGGAAGAACCATTTAAAGATAAATAAATAAAGAACCATTTCGGTTCTCTAAAGAACCTTTCAGAGATCAGTTTTTAAAAGAACCCCATAGAACCATTTTTTTAAAACATTAAAAGAATGATTTGTGGAATTGAAAGTTGCATGAATGTTAAAGGTTTTTAAGCAACAGCAGAAGCCACTCTCAGAAAAAAGGTACAAAAGCTGCCTTGGAGATGGCACATATAAGTGGCACACCTAAACTGTACTGGCCCAGTGGCAACTTTTGTATTGAGAGAGTAAGGAATGAATTTTGTTGTCTTTGTCTAAATACTATGCGTGTTGAAATACAAATCTAATGAAGAGGTATATGCCGTTCAAAGTTCTGCCTTTACAACCATGACTTATTTTTCCACCTCTCTGTGTAAAGAAAGCAAATCAGGTTACAGCAATCCTCTTTTTGGATTATTTTCTTAGGGTTCGGGCGTTATAACTCAAATCACTCCCTGCCTGTCTCACACACTCAGCACACACCCGCAGGCTCAACAAATGTTCAGAGATCATTTATCTCACAGTTTATAAATTGCGAACACCAGCATTCAGGTGACCGCTCTGAAGCCTTCATGTCAGAAATCGTCCCGGATCAGATTCTAACACACTCCATGTATGTGCAGTGCTGCGTTCACTTAAGCTCATGCAAGAGCATTTAACTGAAGGCTTATGAACACTCAACATTGCCCCTTGCCCCTCTTTCTGACACAACTGGACTGGCTGAAGGTGTCTCCTGGGAGACATTAGTCAGTGAAAAAGCAAATACTCCATTTTGAATCCATGTTTTCAATTTGGAGGCACATGGTTTGAATTAGGGTCATGC
Source organism: Enteromius paludinosus (assembly GCA_032361165.1). NCBI lineage: Eukaryota > Metazoa > Chordata > Actinopteri > Cypriniformes > Cyprinidae > Enteromius > Enteromius paludinosus. The sequence goes on along the minus strand of JAUMHQ010000044.1, from coordinate 22,081,390 downwards.
TTACTGAGGTGGGTGAGTGGGAGGGTTAGCCTCAGGACAGAGGTGAATGAGAGCTTCCTTTACACCCACAAAAACACACCCACATTTACACTTTAACGGTCAGCTTTGTTTTAATTTTAGGGACTTTTGAACTCAACGGTTATTGATTAGTTTGTAATTTAACTGTGTAGCTAACAAATTCAAGGAATAGGCCTACTTCAACCAAACAATCTGTCAAAATTTTTTCCACCTTCATGTCGTTCCAAACCTGTGTGACTGTTTTTTTTTGCGACAAAAAGTTTAGAAAGACATGTGGGCGAAAGAATGATGACCAAATTTTCATTTTGGGCTGAGCAATCCCATAAAGAGTTTTATTTTAAAAATAAGAAAGGTTTATACTATTTTATATTGAAAATATTTGTACTGCAATACATTAGACTGTATTTAGCAAGATTCTGAAATGGGTGCATGAATATTTGAAAACTATTTACATCAGAAATCAAAATTTAGGATTATGGACCATGAATTTGATGTGGCGAGGTGCTCCAAAAAACATAGTTATTTGTTATTTTAATCCCAATTTATAAAGCCTATTGCCGTTGAATACAGTAAACACAATATTATAGAATATACATGACTACAGGGGGTGCCAGTTCAAGATTACACTTTGCATTCAATAGATGTCCAGTGCATAATCCTATATTACATAAAAGTTATATAATTATATAATGGTTACTATAGGCTCAGGTTGTAGGGTAGTTTATAATAGCAAACCTATTCTGTGGTTTCCATTAAGATTTTCATTGCTTTCTCTCATTGGCAAAGCCATATTTTCATCTCTAATTGAGGGATTAGGGATTTTTTTTTTCCAGCATAGTGCTACTCATTTGGAAAAGTTTTCTGGTTCTGAAAATAGGCACGAGGGCTAGTCTGGAATCTTTGGATTACATCATCCTTCATGATGTCATCATCATTGGGTGACTTTGGCACGTTACCGAACGGGTGAAGTCAGGCGGAATTTTTGCACTCGCTGCCCAGTGCAAATCATTTAAAAAGGAGCCTCAGGGTCACTGTATCCGTACGCACAACTGTTATCCCCCCATCCACTCTACTTCCCTTTCATTACTCGTCTCTTCAAGGGGACAGCCGAGATAAGGTGACGTCTTCGTTTTAAAAAAATGGCAAAAAAACGGAATGGAAGCCTATGTTTTTCTCTTGGGGACATCATAATGATTTGATTTACTGGCGGTCATTTGATCAACAGCGTACGGTCCACTCCCTAAACACACACTCCTCCTAGAGAAACTATCAGTGCAGACGCGCGCAAGAAGGTGCAGGCTGCCGGACATCTTGGGGCTGGAATCACATTTATTCTCATTAGACTGCGATAGTGTCAGCTGGAGGCAGGGGAGGCACGAGCCAGGGTCATAAAAACTACCTCACTACCTTTTCCCGCCATTACCTCATACAGATCACATCACACCCAGTCAGCCATTCTCAGTCAACGCTGAAGCTGCACGAGGGCGTATGTTTTTAATGTGCATCGCTTTTTTTGCAGGTCAGTTTTTTACATGTCAAAGTATTCTCGTGAACAGAGAAGAAAATGGCCAGTCGTTAACCAAACATAGAGCAGTTTTCAACAGGCTTGTGAGGTATTTGCATCAAGTCGATATGCAAGTCTTAGCTCGTCTCATATTGATCGTATGAGCGTAATGTGCGTTTTTCGTACAATCTGCTTAGGTCCCCCATTGATTGTTGGGTTTGAAGATGACTTTTATGCTTATTTTATTATTTATTTAGTTTTAGCTCGAATCACATTATGTGAAATCGTTAACATGTAACATAGTTTAGAGTGTAAAATGGTTTAAGGGGAGGGGCTTTCATATTTTAGAGAATTTGATTGGATAAAGATGAATGCAGTGCAGGATGAGTCATCAATATTTTTTTTATCATCAGTTTGTGTTTTAAATACATATATGCCATTTAAAAATGGTGACAGATGGGTTGTGACCTCAAGGTTCACAAGTTGACCTTTTTTGGTTGATTTTTGCCACCAAATCTCTTATTTTCCAATTATCCGTTTCAATCCATAGATGTCCAGAAAGCTTCTATTTCAGTTTTGTCAACCCCACTTAAAGGTAGTTAACTGTGCATAGGCTTTCCTTTGGCCAGCCAAAACAACCCCCCCTGCTCATTTGTCATTCACAGTAAATATTTTGTCAGGATGCTTTTTACAGATGGCTGTTTGTTTTACAGCGACAGCGGAGGTCAATAGAGATGGCTCCACGAGATGAACTGACTCGCTCCCCCGAGACGTGCGTTCTCCGTGAGGCCCAGTGATAGATGAAGTGTGTGAGGGATCGGTTCGGCCCCGCGTTCAATCAAACCTCATGGCTTACGTTACAATGGATGAGGCATGGGCACTTCATGGGACCTGTTTTATGTTCTGTAGGCCCTGGAGCGTGGCATTGTTTATACTGGTGAGTGTTTAGTGGCTATTAAAATGAAGACTATTTTTCATTTTGCATGTGGTAAATCCAGTGTAAGTTTAGATGGAAATGAATGACAGATCTGTTGTTTTTCCACAAAAGGCTCCCATATCCATTTTGACCCCGTTTATGTTTGTACACAACTTGAGAGCTGGCATAAGTATTTCAACTTTAACAGAGCTTTAAAGGAAGAGTTTACCATTGTGTGAAATTTAACAAATGTTACATTTGCTAAAGATTTATTCGCTTTTAGGCCATCTTAAGATGTAAATGAGTTTGTTTCATCATTAGAACAGATTTTGAGATATTTAGCATATTCCTCTGCAGTGAATGGGTGCCGTCAGAATGAGAATCCAAACATCTGATACAAACATTACAATAATCCAGTCCATAAATTAATGTCTTGAGAATTGATAAACCGTTTTCATAAGAAAGAAATCCATCAAAATATTTTTTGATTTCAAACCATTGCTTCCAGCTGAAATGCGAGTACTTTATCCATCATTTAGATTTTTTCCAGCGAAGCCGCCTCATCTCAATCATGAGAGAAATATGCACACAAGTGACATTTTGCTAGTAAAATTCACTATTAATTACAAAAAACGGCAAGTTACACATTGAATTAATGTGAATGTTTGAAAGAGTAAAATAGTATTTTTTAAGCAACTAATCCAAAAATGTGTTTTATTAACAACTTCAAGAAACCCTTGTTTTTAAACAAAGTCAAAAACATTGTGTGAGTGGGATAAGACTAATTTTTGAGTGAGCTATTCATTTAATCTTTCTATCATAATAGTTTTCAAGGATATTTGGACTTGTAGACAACAAGCTTAAATCAACAGTAGTGAAAAGACAACAAACACTCCCAGTATAAATGGCATAAATCAAATGAAGCAGCGCAGGTAATAAATTAAAAAATGTATCTTTTCATCAGAACATTGTTTTGCTTACTGATTTGATTTATTGTCTAGTTATCTTTCTTTCTGTCTTGCGCTCTTTTTTCACACACACACACACACACACACACACACACACACACAAAGTTACTCTCACACACAAAAACATTAAAGCATAAACACACAAAACCATTGAGGTGTTTCTTGGGCTCAAGCCACATCCAGTGATGTCACTGTGCTTATTCTGAGTCTTTTGCTCTAATGTGTGCTGACTTAAGCAGCCAAGAACACACTCACACACACGCATTGGGTTTACATGTTTTATGGGGACTCTCCATAGGCGTTAATGGTTTTTATACTGTACAAACTGTATGTGGTATTGCCCTACACCTAAACCTACCCCTTAAAGAAAATTGTGCATTTTTAGATTTTCCAAAAACTTCATTCTGTGTGATTTATAAGCTTGTTTCCTCATGGAGACCTAAGAAATGTCCCCACAAGGTCAAAATTTACTGGTATTCCTATTTTTGGGGAGACAGTTGGTCCCCATAAGGTGATAAATGCCAGGTGCACACACACACAAACACAGCCACATACACGCAACACATAACTATTACATTAAATACATACTGTATCTAGTAGATCATAGTGTTATGGCCTGCAGTTTGGAGGAAAAGGATGCAATCTGAATTATTTGAAAAGATTAGTATTTTCAAGCTGCATGTCATTGCACCAGATTGCATCTTGCTTTTATGTGAGGTAGTTTGGGACTGTAATGATAATTGACACATTTAGATTTTCCTCAAACATTTGGGCCTGAGACAAACAAATGTATTACTTAATCACGTCAGATATAATTAGACGATGTAGACAAAGAGAGATGCTGATTTCACACATATTTTAACAGTAACTGAAATAGCTCTGTAATGTAAATGGATACATTTAATTTCCACTGATAGGAGACTTTTATAGGGCACGTTTATACATGAGCCTTACAGATTAGTTTTTTGTAATATCGCTACCCATTTTTGTCCATAAAACTAAATGTTGGATAAGATTTGAACTTGACTTACTCAAGTAGTTTTTATGCTTTAAACTTTCACTCAATATTTCTTGAGCGTTAGTTACAGGTCCTTCTCAAAAAATGTGCATATTGTGATGAAGTTCATTATATTCTGTAATGTACTGATAAACATTAGACTTTCATATATTTTAGATTCATTACACACAACTGAAGT
>JAUMHQ010000044.1:22015667-22045552 GCA_032361165.1 Enteromius paludinosus | reverse complement strand
ATCCAACTCACCACCAGGTGGTGATCAGTTGACAGCTCCGCCCCTCTCTTCACCCGAGTGTCCGAGACATACGGCCGAAGGTCAGATGAAACGACCACAAAATCGATCATCGACCTCCGCCCTAGGGTGCCCTGGTACCACGTGTACTGATGGACACCCTTATGCTCGAACATGGTGTTCGTCACGGACAAACTATGGCTAGCACAGAAGTCCAGCAACAGAACACCACTCGTGTTCAGATCAGGGGGGCCGTTCCTCCCAATCACGCCCCTCCAGGTGTCACTATCATCGCCCACATGAGCGTTGAAGTCCCCCAGTAGAACGACGGAGTCACCAGTTGGAGCGCTTTCCAGCACCCCTCCCAGAGACTCCAAGAAGGCCGGGTACTCTGCACTGCCATTAGGCCCATAGGCACAAACAACAGTGAGAGACCTAACTCCGACCCGAAGGCACAGGGAAAAGACCCTCTCGTTCACCGGAGTAAACTCCAACACATGACGGCTAAGCTGGGGGGCTATGAGCAAGCCCACACCAGCCTGCCGCCTCTCACCACGGGCGACTCCAGAGTAGTGGAGATTCCACCCACCATCAAGGAGTTGGGTTCCAGAGCCCGAGCTGCGCGTGGAGGTGAGCCCGACTATCTCTAGACGGTACCTCTCAACCTCCCACACTAACTCCGGCTCCTTCCCCCCCAGTGAGGTGACATTCCATGTCCCAAGAGTCAGATTCTGTGTCTGAGGATTGGGTCGTCGAGGACCCTGCCTTCGACCACCGCCCAACCTACAAAGCACCGGCCCCTTAAGGTCCCTCCTGCAGGTGGTGGGCCCACAGGAGGGTGGCCCCACGTCGCTCATTTGGGCTGGACCCGGCCGGGCCCCGTGGGGTAAGACCCGGCCACCAGGCGCTCACATACGAGCCCCAACCCCAGGCCTGGCTCCAGGGTGGGGCCCCGGCTGCGCCATACCGGGCGACGTCACAGTTGTTATTGTGTTCCTGTCCATATGGGGTTGTTGGACCGCTCTTTGTCTGGCCTGTCACCTAGGACCTTTTTGCCTTGGGAGACCCTACCAGGGGCATAAAGCCTCCAACAACATAGCTTCGAGGATCATTCAGGCACTCAAACCCCTCCACCACGTTAAGGTGGCGATCCATGGAGAGGAAATATTTGAATGTTTATTCAAAATGTGCATGGCTGGGGAGTGCTATTACACTTGTGTATATCATTCTGTGACAATAAAGTGCTTTCGTTTGATGAATTTAAAAGCTGCAATATGGTGTAACCGCTCTGTACAGTTCTAGTGTTTTCATAACTAACACACAGAGCTCTATTATAAAGAGAGAGGTTATAAAATATATATGACCTTTGACCTTATTCCTATACAGTGGTTGTTTTGCTGTAACAGCAACCAGGCAAACTCAAAAGTCCGCCACTATAATTATCTCTCTCTCTTTTGTTATATACTAGAGTGGGTTGCAGGCTGATGGAGGGTGATTCAGTCTGAACTGAATGACTGCTCTAACAGAACGGCACCAGTGACCTTATGGAAGCATCATCATCTCACCCTGTGGCCATCTGGTAGTGTGATCCTCGCTCACACACACACACACACACACACACACACACACTCACACATCCACCTCTCTTTTGAAAGCATGCATGCTCACACAGTCTTAAACAAACACACAGGAACATAGTCATAAATGTGTGAGCTCACATACATGAGCAAGAGCAAAAACACATGCTTGCACACTAATATACTTTCTCCCCCTTGGAGGCATGCATACACAAAATGTGCAAGACATATGCTTATACTATTGCATAAAATCAAACAAATACACACTTATAGACAAGCATGTAACTAAAAATGTAATACTGAAGGGTGACATACAAAGGTAACAACTTAAAGGAATGCTTCGAAAAATGACAGATTTGCGATTATTTACTCACCTTCATGTTGTTCAAAGGTGTATGCTGTACAAAATGATTGATTTGGCATCACATTTGATATCTGAGTAAGTCAATTGCAGTGTGTTCTTTGCAGCTTTCATATGATTACAGATCACGGTTGGAGAAATGCAACCAAAGTTAACATAAATGCTTCCCCCAAAAATGACGATAAACTAAACTGATTACGTGGATAAATTTATAGATTACATTTATATCTGCTTACTTATTTTTTTTATAATATATTTTTAGCATTGCCCAATCACACGCGTGTCTGATGAGCATGTGAACACTATTGTCTAATCAGAGGTGTGTAGGATTAGTTGCAACAGCTCCTGGTCGCCAGGAAATTTGTTCAGTGTACTCTCTGACAGAGTTGAAAACAAGGTACAGATGTGGAAATTGAGGGATTAAACAAGGGATTTAGAGACCCTGATTCAGATTACTTCAAATTTAATAATCGAGTTGTATAAAATGCCTTTCATGGACAATAACAGCATGAGTTTGGAACATGACTGTGAATAAATGATAGACCAAACTTTATTTTTTAGTGAATATAGATACACACACACACACTGTTTATATTTCTAGATTTAATTTTGTTTATTGTTTAGTAGTTTATATATGAAGAGTTCATTTGCAAAAACAGATAACTCTTAAAAATCATGTTTTTTCACTGTGCATTCCAGTTAATCTCAATCAAACTAAAGTTGGGTTATTTTGACTAGGTTAAAAATAACTTTAAAAACAGGTAACTAACCCAATAAAAACATGATAACATAATAAAAAAACATGGTTTTTGAAAATGTAAAAAAAAAACTTGAGTTATCCGATTTTGCAAATAAAGGCTTCATACACACACACACACACACACACACACATATACAGAATTATATTTATTTTTCTTTATATTTTTATATTTCATTTTATTTTAAAATGTCTGTATGGTTGCTATTAGCTTAAAAAGTAAAAGTTTTTATATTCTATTTAATTTTAGTTAATATTTGTTTTTTTTCAAGTCATAACATTTTGTGTGGTTTTAGTTAACGATTACAACCCTGCTACTAAGTGGCCATTTCTGTTTCGTAATTCATACAATCATAAATTACACGTACACATGTGCTATTCCAAGCACAAGCTTAGTTAGAGCTGGCATGTACAAAGAGTCTCTGAATTCATTCATAATTCATATTTCCTTTTTTCCCGCCACCTATGCACTTCTGTCCAGTTCAGTAGCTCTGCTGCTGGAGTGTCTGCAGCTAGTGAGTGTCATCATGTCGGGGTTGAAAACGTGTTCACAAGCTGAAGCGTGGTGTTGGCAAGCCTCACCAGCAAGTGCAAATGACTAGGATGCCAGGAAAGCATGCCCTGATCCGTACCAGACACGCACACACAAACCTCTGTGCTACAAACAAAAATACCTGCACACAGACACAGCAGGTGCGTGAGAGTTTGTGGCTCCGATGGGTGAGTGGATCAGAGGAGGAGAGGCAGGCAATATATGAGGAGTGTACGTCTCTGGAATTCACTCTCTTTCGCTTGGAAGCTCTGTCATGCAGTCAGACAGCAGCTGGGCAGGGAGGTTACAGCATGGGTGTCTGTATGATTTAAACAGGACTGCTGTGAGATCGGTTTCAATTTGGTCTGGTCAGTAGACACAATTCACAACAGTTTTCCTCCTCCAGCCCAGCTAGCTTGGCTCAGAAACCATAATGCACAAGACACAAGCAGGACCTGTTCTTGGATCCTCTGACATCAAAGAGAAAATCTGATTGGTTGATTAAATTTTTCCCTCAAATTGTAAAGATCCATGAACATTTGCTTCTAGCAATACTGAATGCATAGAATTTTTTTAATTGCTTAAGCGAAAATGTATGATGTCTTTGATAGTCTCTGATTTATTATATAATAACCGAAATCTCTCTCTATTGATTTTATGTACCTTTTGCATTTGTAAGCAGACATTAGGTAACACACTCACAATATTTCTCCGTAAACACTTGTTGATACAGATGCTATAGATGGAAGAGTCTGTATTATGTCCTTTTCTCTCTCTGCCTCTTTATCTCTTTCTTTTTCCCCAGCGGTTATGTACTACACTGTACATAAAATGCAGCTGTTTACTATTTCTAAAGACGCAACATTTTTTAAACAGATATTTATTGATTTATTTATTATAAGATCTGATCATCTAAAAGCAACCCCAGGAACATTTTACAGCGTGTTCGCTATTATTAATGAACTGTCTCTGATTCAGGCCCAAAAAACGGGAGGCCGATTTGGAATACTTGTTAAATTACTCAGAAAATGGCATTTTACAAACTCCTTAAATTTCTTCATGGGCCTGTCATCTCCTACAGAACATCTTCAGACCACTGACAGCTCGCGAGACCCGTCTACCAAGCAGGAGCCAGGAAACTTGGTACATTGAAGTTAAATCGAGAATTAAAATCATTTAAGGACAATTAATAGATTATTAAATAGAGCAGTCACTGCTTTTCTGTGTTGTTTATCATACGTTTGTGTCTAAGTGAGGAGTATTTCTGCCAATTGAGTCAGAATATATTTTTGGGCATAGTATTTAGTACACACACACGCTCACACACCCTTCTGAATTCCCTTCTGTGGCCATTTTCTTGTTTGGTTTCACAGGGCAGTCGAGGGAGCCTGGATACAGTGGGGATCTGTGAGAAGAGGCAGAGGGGTATGTAATCGAAGAGGCCAGCAACTCTTTATAAATAGGCTTGGGTTGCTATCATTGTAAAGTGAGGAGGAATCTGATCCCAGATCAGTTTGCCCAGACTTTCATGAACACAGGCACACCCAGGATGAACCCGGAGAGGTGCAGACAACCATTTTGCTTGATGGTGAGGGAGAGACAGGGAGCGTGAGGGATGGATGTGAGGATATAGATAGACAATCTGTGGGTGAGGGACCAGCCTCGCTTCTTTGAAATGTTCTTCTATGGCAGGTGTGAGACACTGAAAAGAGAGGGTGGTGCAAAACTTTCTGGATTAGATCATCGCATTGAAAAGGTATGCCAAGCCTGTACTTGAAGATTAGTTGGAAGTTTACAAGGATGAAAAAACGACCTAAACATAGATAAGGTCCAGTGAAGCAATCACAGTCCCATCAGTCCAGCATCACAGCACTTTGGATAAACGACCCACTGAATGCATAAACCTGGATTAATTAATTTGACGTTTTTTAATCGATTAATTCGCATTACAATAACACAAAACAGCCAATGCTTCAAGCTTTTTGTAATTGCATGTCTTCCGTTTTTAGCCCGCGGTTAACAAAGAAATCTATTACCTTCTTTTTCATTTTTGAAGTCACATCTATATAAGTTTTAATGCCCTGCCTATAAATCAACTATGAGTCGATTTGAGCATATTTCATGTCGCAAAACATATAATTACGCTGGTCCGCGCATGCCAGAAATTATTTATTTGTTAATTTATGTGTGGCTCTGAATGTAAATGATTCTGCATGCCTCTCTCCCTCGAGTAATTTCCGTGTTCATAACGAATATAACAAGCTGAAACCGCGTAGAATATCAACACGGATTTTACTCCACACAAAGATATCTCATTATCTAGGGGTATTGACACTTTTTATAATAATTGCGGTTATGCAGAGTCTCTCTTGAAGAGAGAAAGTAGGCGACAATCCCACGTGCACGGACACAAAACAAGCTTTGTATCTTCAGACTGCGCTCACACATCAAAAACTTAACTAACGTTACTCGTTTAATTCTAGCACGTGCTCAAACGTAGTTAACATTTTCTTCATGAATCCGCGTCAAATAAGAGACAGGCGCAACATCGCAGTGGGACACATAATGGCATTATCATGAAAACAATTCCCTGTAACACCGATAAAGTTCGCAGACTGTTTATTTTAGCGGCTACACAGTTCTCATTAATCGCTTACCTCAATTTAGAAGTAGTGAACGTGGGCTTTTTCCTTTTTAAATAGCTTCCAGAAAAAGCCATTCATTATGTTGGGAACAAAAAAAAACATTATTTTAAAAACATACTATTGTTTTAATGCACTGAAAGCTTGCTATTGGTAACACTGGTTTAAAATTGGTCCTGTTGTAGCAAAAAAAAAAATGTTTTTGTTTTATAGAAATAGAGACACAACGTATTTGACGTCATAATGTCCTTCAGCAAACGAATTCATATCTATTCGTTCAGTTATGGCAAGAAACATCTCTTATTCACAGAGATTAGGCTTATGTAGGAATTGTTCACACGGAGTCGCGTGTTTCTTAGTCCAGTTCTTTGACTGAAATTTACACGAACCTTTTTGATGTCTTCTGTAGCAATTCTGAACTCTATATAGAGTTCATCGATAGATTTTGTTTTGCGGGAATTGATTTGTGCATTAATGCGCATTTAGGTAATCCGTTTTATGTCACAGTTGTCAGGCCTTGCATAATTTATATGGCATTTTGATTTATTCCAAAACATGGAGAAAAATGGTCACATAGGCTTTTAGTTAATATGTTAAACTTATGTTGAACCTTTGAGATTACAGGTTCCTTACAGTCTAACACCAGGAAGAATATCTTTAAATTATACGCAACTCTTAAACATTTTTCTTAATGATCGCACGCCTATTTTAATTTTGCGTTTCTTTAACCTGTTGCACTGAAATGTAAATAACCTGCTGTTCTATTACAACACATGAAGAGTCCTGGGATCCTGTTGTGAAGCAAATGCATAAAGATTCTTTAGTTCTTGTCAGTTATGCTACGTTTCATAATGCAAAGAGAGCTCGCGAGTAATTTATTCTTTTTAAGTCTTTACCACAAAATGCATATAAGTCGTAAACCCCCATAGATGATCTGCATTTAAAGAAACACGTTGTTCCGCTGTTGATGAACTTTTGCGTCCGTGTAGAAACGGGTGAGAAGTTCGTGTGGGCCTGTTTCACAAGGGCCGACTCCTGTAATTTATCAAAGAACAGATTTTATTTAATGGCCGACATTTTATTTTACACAGCAGTATGAAAACTTTAACACTTCATTTCACGATATGTTATGTTTTCAAATAACGGACTGACAACTCGCTATAAAAATCTTTATTACTAATATCTAACATATTTTTAACATGTTACCATTTTACACATTTCTAACTGTAGATGTATTAACAGGATAGAAATGCTACATAAAAATGAGTTAAAAAAAGGTTACATTTCTAATTGCATGATCCTATTTGTGTTGGTGCACAAATGTTTGTGTCCACTTACTTATTAAGTTTTAACATTATCTAAAAAAAGATCCGATGGTTGATAGGGTACATCAATTTAGGGCCAAGGTCAACTCCAGTAAACTCAACAGGCCCCAGTGCACTGTGAGGCTGATGGTCCCTCGGATATTTTAAATCACTTGTATTTTAAATAACTATAACTAAAATCGGACCGAATGTATTTGTGAAATATATTTGACTTATCAGCAAAATGCTTTGTTTAACTATCTACAACTCTTGACAATAAAGCTGTGACGCGGACATTTGTTCAATATGAGCCAAGTACGGATTTCAAATAACATCTGAATTAAACGACAAATGACTTTGTTAAGCTGAATGACATACAACAATTTGTTATCTATTTGAGTATCTACCGGCCGTGGAACGAAGAAGAAAAGCGACAAGCAAAACTCCGTGATGCAACTCTGTTGTAACTGGAGCAATGGTCCGGTTGATTCAGCAGGACACCCATGCATCACTACATAAAGTAGCTAATTCAGTTCACTGCAAACTACTCCATGCATGCATGCATGATGAATCTACTCGTGAAAGGAAACTCTTTTAATATCCTTGTGGATAAAGCATGGCAACATTAAGGCGGTGCGCCTGAACTTTGTGTCCTGCAACTGAATCCTGACAGTCCTGATTCAACATCCAAAACACTGGCAAAATTACTCACGCTGACAAAACGTGAATAAAAACAGTGCACAGATATTTATACAAACACATGCACACGCTTAATAAAGATATCCGTTCTCGCGGTCACTGTGTAAGCAGCTCGAGCTTGTCATCGCAGCGCTTTGATGAAGACTTGCCTGGCACTTCGCGCTTCCTACCCCAGCGAGCGCATATCTCGCCCCGTATGAGTTGAGCTGTACAGTGAGGGGGGACACGTGATCTCATCTGATCCCGTCGATTTTGTTATAGGGTGGAGGGTCTGGGTTTTGTGTACATAAGGTCGTGTGCTCGCTTCTTCTCTCTCTCTCTCTCTCTCTCTCTCCCTCGTACTCCAAGTGCCACCGCTCCGCCTCCTCTTTTCGCAACATTGACGCAATGTATAAATGCTGGAACAAAAGGACAACTTCCTTGAAGCTTGGCGTAATTGCAATAATAGAGATAGAGAAGAGCTTCAGTGATATACTGATGCGTCCGGCATTCTACCCGGAATATCTTTCCCACCGCTTCCCTGGCTCGACGTACGCGTAAAACGGATTTGCACTTTCCCAGGTTATTCTAAGCCTGAAGTAAGTATCATAAACCAGCCTTTTTTCTTTTCCATACCCAACCTCTCCAGCTCCGCTCGCGCTCCCCTGCTTCACAAGAGGAAATACGACGGAGCGAAGCTTTGTTGTTGAGTTGCCATTCACGGTGCGTTTTCTCGCGTATTTGCTGCGCGATTCAAATGTCTGAGGACGAAAGTTGTCGTGTTGTTTACGATTAATTATCGGGCATCTGAAATTCATGTGTTTAAGCGGAGGTGGTAAACAACCACAGCGCGGGTCGCACAGTCATAGTTAGGTCTGAAAAGAAAGGCGCTAGTTTTTTTGAATGAATGTTTATTTGCGTTTCTTGAAGGGTTTCGACAAAAGGCGATGGATGCGCGCTAGCTCGCGCGCGGGGGGTTGAAGTAGAAGTCGCGTAATGTCACTTTCCACGATTAATTTATCGCAAAGGTTGAATAGCAAATCAAAAGCGCGTACACACACATCATCGAGCACAAAAAAGCTGTGGTGAAAGCCAAGCGGCGAAGTGCCGGGTTTTATTATGTTCAACTACACTGAAGCTGCATTCCGCCGCTCCAAAATTATACCAGGATGTGCTGTGTGTCTCAAAACCAATATATTCTCACATGTTGCTCGGTCTCACTGCCGAGTATGAACAGGCGCGTTTTATTTCCGCGACCAAACGCTGCCTGCGCTATTGCTGGTAATGCCGATCCGATACTTTGCGAACAAAGGACCGGGGGAGAATTTCGTGAGGTGGAGGACGACAGTAAAAGAACGGGTAGACTGTTTACAATAATAACAGGATAGTCGTGACGTCGAGTGATAGACAGCGCTCTCAGCCAGAGGAGAAACTTCTGAGGCATCAACAACATTCTAAATTTGGACAGGGGTTACATCATCGAAGTTAAAGCTGCTTGGGGGGGGCGGGACTTCCGGTTGGATTTGAGTTCGTACCGCTGAAGCGGCTGCTCTTTCTGCTGTGTCTTTGTATCTGCCCGTCGCTGCACAGTTAGTCGACTCCCTTTTTAGTCAGTGCCACAAGCAGAACAATGCCTAACATTTTGACCGCTTGCTCTGCTGGACGTATTGAAAATGTTTCGAGGTGCTCGTAAATGGCTTAACCGCGTTGATGTATTGTTCAAATGATTAAAACGCAACCCAAGCCAACTTAGTAGAAGTAGTGAACTCGTATATCATGACTTAAGCTACATTTGCATTGCTCTGTGCATTATCTCTGTCAACGTGTGGTTTTGTGCTGGTGCTTTTCATAAAATCCCATAATGATAGAAAGTGGTATGCCATATATTAGACAGGGTTGATGAAATACCGTGTAATGACTTGCTACAAAGTCAAGACAGTTCACTTATCACATGTAATGACTACATATAATCACTGAATGAATATTATTCTTACGCCATTATAAAAACATGTTAAATTTATTGAAATTGCATTGCCATTTCACCCACGTTGCATGGTATGTAAATAGCATACATTTATCTTTTATGATTGGTGCACAATTTTCCAGGCTATGATGCCAGAAACTTAATTTTGGATAAAGTGTGTTTGTGTGAAATGACACGTTTGCTCTGCTAACATGTTCTATGAGGTCAGATCTAATAGGAAAAAAATCTGACCTATTTTGTGTGATTTCTATGTTGTATAAAGCGTTTAATTAGAAAGTTTTTATTTTTGCTATTTCAGAGAGCAGTCACTTTAAGATCTCCCCCGCTTTGGGTCACTAATAAATGAAGTTAAACCAAACAAACCAGCATGAGTCAGTGGCTGTGTCTTGTTAGGCCGGCCCACTTAACAGGGGTCAAAGGTTGCTGTTGTATTCTCAGACTTGACTTGCAGGCATCTATTGGCTTTTGATGGATGTTGTTACTTAAGTGTGTAGGCTCTGGCCTCTGTAAAAGTGGGGGCTGTCCCCTCACATGCTCCCACCCCCTCCCTCATACTAAAGAGATCACAGGGGTGCAGCTGCTTCAGACAGCTTTGGGGTGGGGTGGGGGTCTGAGACCCTTCAATGAGAGAACAAAACCCTTTCATAAACACACACACACTCAAGTTCACCCCTTACAACTGCCCCTATTTTCACACCCCTACAAAAAAAAAGGTTTGAAAAGTGGAGGGTGCAAGAGTGCAATGGGTGCACAGCACACTTATTTGTCCTTATTAGAACACAGCTAATTACTTAAATGTTAGGATCATACATTCGAATAGACAGAAAGGCATGTTTTCTGTATTTTTCAGCATTATGTGGCTTGACCTGTGACTAGTTTCTTTTGGATTAATCTATCAGAGATATTACACATGAATAAGTTAACAGGTCAAGGGTTTAATGTAATGCAAGAGTCAAAATAATAAGATAATGCATACAACAAAACTCAAAACTTCTACTTTCAGTGCTCCAGCAGTTGTAGTCTGCCATAACCTACTTTGCTGACTCAGCACATTTTCAGCTTTTTTTCCCCTTTTACTCTGGTGTCCTCTTCAACTCCATCCAATTGCAAAACAAAACCACACATCTGTTGAAAAAGAAGACAGATATAGGCTTCTCATGCCAACAGGAAACTCAAAGAACAAGTTAATCAAATTAAAATTCTGTATTTTTTTACATTAAGTGTATTGAATGTCATTTGCAGCCCTGCAGTGTGTCTGTTTCAAGAGTTGTTTTTGGTGAAATATGGCATAAAGTTTCATTTGATTCAGCAATTCAAGCTATGAATGGAGAGTGTGTTAAAGTTCTGCAGCAACCTTTTCTTTGTTGCACTTGCAATATGAGGTGATACACGTCCTATGACAAAAGTCCTGAATTCAGACATTAGTCAGTGATGATGTAGCTAGCTATGTAAAAAAAGACCTTAAATACATGGCAGCATTTAGTGTTGCTATCTTTTTCAAGTGAAAAAGTATGTATAAGGGACTTTAAAATCTTGTATATTATCAATATATCCTCCTGTTTCATGTATTTGTCTGTAATTCATGCCGTATTAGCTCAGGGTCTTTTAATATATAAATAACAAAGTTGAGGTCCATGATAAGGTTGATTTTGACATTATCATATACATCGGTAAAATGTGGATTATTAATATTCAGATCACAAAACAAGATAAAACATGTAGTTTAGATTATCAATAGTACACATCTACTGGCAGCAAGGTGCCATAGGTGTAATGTATATTCAGCCATCTTATTAGAGCCTTGATACTGCTGCATATGAATGTTAGTTAGTAATAAATCACCCAAACTACAAGAAATGGGGTAACACTGGTGCTGGTGTCTTCTACTACAGAGGTGCTGCGTGTGGATAAGTGGGCAGCGTTAAGATTTAGTCGTTCAAGTGTGTCACAAAGCAGTTGCCGAGGAAAAACCAGGTCATATCTCCGTCTTTTTCTGAGCAGAATGGATATTTTACAACACCACTGAGACTGAACTATCAGTTTGCATAGGGCGTATACAAAAAAACACCTTACATAAGTTTTTTTCTATAGGGTGCTGGCAGGGAAGTAGTCGATGAAATAGCTTAAATGACAAGCATTAGATAGCCAAGGGCTACTTTTTATTTGTCTTGTGTGCTTATCTGTCCCGATTTGGGTGCTTCCTCTCAATTGGCGGAGGCACACGGGGCACACTTCCCCCTCTAAACACATGCACGTCTTATAACGTGCAGTTTCACAAAATAAAAGATTGTTTCGCGTCGCTTTAACGGTGATGAATTTTTTTTTTCTCCTTCCAGTAAAATCTTTCTGTCTCCCACCTTCGAAACCGCTCTCCAAGTCCATGTTCCCGGCATGCACATGCGAGCTGGGGGCGGCTCTTACCGATTTGAACGAGGAGAGTCACTTTAGGCGCCATTTTCGAGTGAGCGGCGATAACATCAACACTGAGCGCGCGCGCATAGAAGGACAGCGCGCGCGACACTTCGTCTTAAAAAATAACACCTATCATCTGAATGCGGGGGGAAAGGCACGATCGGACCGTGTTTAGAGAGTAAAATCGCCTGCGATCTAGCGTCGACGAGCACAGAAGTGACCAATGCGAGCCGACTGTGGAGCCGAAGGAGAAAAAGGGGCTATCGCTCAGCTGCGTATGTGGGAAAACCTACGATTTTCAAACAATAATATCTAAAAATACCGCTCGACGCGGGGAAAAATATAGAAAAATTCAGGAAAATACCAGAGGGTCTAACGATTGGGATTCAGCGCGGCGGCGGGGAAGACTGTGGCATTTTGGTGTTTTTTCACGCCGTTTTTTGAGCGGGAGTAACGGACGAGCCGCTGGCGCAGATACACGCAGTTCAGTCCGAGTCTGTGATGCCTCAGACTCTGAACTCAGATTAGAGAGGAGACACCAGCCCTTTTAGCCGGTAAGAGGTTTGAAACTGTTTATTTATCGAGCTTGACATAAAAAAGGCGACTTTGGTTGTATTTTATGTTTTTTTTTAGAAGACCACGTTGTCGCGAAACTGTCTTGAAGCATATTATTTTGAAGGGTAAATACTTTGCGCCATTTTATAAGTCCGAGCACGGAAGCATATGTTGATTTAAAAAAGTTTTTTTTATTTTTTTTATAATTATCATCGTGACCTGACGCTGTCAGAACGCTCTTAATTGTGACGTCGCAATGTACGTTAATATGTTAAACTAACGTTAGACCGAATGGTCAGCTGTGGTGTTTAACCTAAGTTAACGTTACGTGACTTTAAAATCGACACGACGAGGTAACGTTAGTCTTGTGCTGACTTGAGTTACTACTTGGTTATTTAAAAAAAAACACAAAAAAAAAAACGTCAAGTGTCGTGTTGAGTTGGAGCAATAGTAAAATTGAAGGTTTTTTGTGCATCTAGAGCTGGGAGGGCATAGGACGCATTTGGTCTGCTGGAGAAAGGAGGATCATTGTTGCTTTTTAGCTTTTCTTGGACATGTGAATTGGAGTTCAGCATTATAGCTGCAAGCAGGGCAGTTTCAGGTTGTTATGCAAGTTGGTGACGAGTTCTGCTTATATTGTTCACAAAATAAAGTAATGCATTTATTCTGTTCTGACCTTAAATGCGTATCTTTATTGTTAAGTCAATTACTTGTTATTATTAGTTTTAAAATAGCACCACTCAATTTTTTTTGCAGCTTCTCTGATGAGTGTCAGAGGCCGTGTTTCCATTTTTGAAACGATAAGTCAGTTTTGTGTGTTTTTTTTTTTATACTGAACTGGATGGAAATGTAAGCCTTGAACTACTGTGGGGGTGGAATTGAAAATGCAGGCCTGTTGAGAAAAAGCCTATGTCAGTTGCAGAATTGCTGAGGTGTGTGTTCCTCTCCTCACATTCAGTCTGTGTGTGTATTGGGTGTCTCATGGAGGGCGTGCCGCACCTGGACATTCAAATGAGCCAAAATTATGCTCAGACTTTTTTTTTTTTTTTTTCCCTGCATGCTGTATAATATTGATAATTCTTGATACAGTTATGGGATAGGCAAATAGGTCATCATACTAACAAATTTAACCTGAAGTATACAATAGATAATTGTTTTGAATACATTTTAGGTCACACGGGCCTTAACCAGTAAAACTTGCTTTCTGTAGCTGCTTTTAACCAAACAGCTATTGACACTTTTGTCAAAAGTACAATAATATAGTGTAAGCTGTCCACTCACTTTGTAACAATTGTTGAGGCCAAGTGTGACTTTAATCAGAGTCAGAGTTGATGTTTCTTTGGTAATCGCTCTACATTGTGTCAGAAGGATAGTATTGTTGCCTTGAATGACTTTCGAGAGGATTTTTCTTTACTCCTTGCAATTGACGTTAATTACAGAAACGCATTAATATTTCAAAAAAGTAAAAAAAAAAAAAACCTTTCATAATTTATGCATTTATAAATGTATACATGCATTTATAATACTGCTTTTTTTGGTAAAGCAGTATTAATATATATATCCTAGTCCTGGTGCTTGGACACAATCTTAAAATTATTTTAGGGGAGTAAAAAAAAGTAAAAAAAGAGTAGCCAGAGATCATGATAATTGGTTATATCTGCTAGCCTCTGCTCATAATTATGATTATTATGTCAAAACTATAATTATAGTATGTTTTCGCAGTGGGTTTATTGTAAAACCGGTAATAGTTACCAATTAAAGTTGGCTACTTGTGTATTCAGCACACTGTACATGCATGCATTCACTCGAAACCTGAATTTATTCACAACGGTCCTAAAAATGACAGTTGAACATCATCTTGTAATATAAAGTGATAGTAATATTTTAACACCGTAATGCTTCCAGTCAGCTAGAAAAAGAATATCAGGAATGAATAAAACAGATATTGTCATGGGCGACATGCCTCAGTTACTGCTTGTCCAGCCACAGCAACTATTCTTTCACAACTGAATACTGAGCCTGTATGGATCCACCCAGTCTCTTCATTCACGTCCTGGACCAACAAATAAATGCCAGTGATTATTAATAAATAAAAACTTCTCTTGCACAGATATTTCACTGTCACACTTATATCTTGTCGTGTGAGGATTACATTTTTTTTTTTTTCCCGTGTGTGTGAGTGTATTTAGAATTTCGAGTCAGTGTGTAATTGTGGTCATGAGGTGATCCCTCAGTGGTCTGTTGTGAACGAGTAGAGACTGGACATTACGATGACCCACTTAAAACACTTTACATTGAGTTTGCCTTTAGGTTAGGACTTGCGCATCTTTGATAGGATCCACTCAAGACGTTGGTTGATGTGAGTTAAAGTACGACGGGGAATGACAAAAGCATGCCAACAAGGCATCAATTTGAAATAGTCATTTGTTTAGTTTTGTTTTTACCACTGGAACACTTTGGGACAGTCTCGTATTTAATTAGATCATTTACAGGCAGTAGATATTCAATAATTAGAGATGACTTCTCAAAAGAATAAACATTACAGACGATCTAGCACCTTTGAAATCCTGATTCACATTGGTAGAAAAATTCCTCAAGGCCAAAGATTGCATTTGATATTATTGATTATAAGTCATTTTATTAAGAGCGAGGTGCTACATTTTATTAGCAGCGTTTATTTTTTTTATAAAACCCTCATCAACCCTTTCAAGGTCCAGCAGCATTGTTTTCACCCAGTTGCAACGAATTTGCTACAAAGAAGAAATTCTCCAATTTTTGCTGTAACCTTTGATCTCAGTCAGTGTTAGCTTGTTCTCTCGTGTCTCTGTGACCGTGACATATTAGACACAGTCATGATAGTTCATAATGACTTGTACCAGCTTATCATGATGTGTATTGCAAGTGTCTTTTTCACAGTTATACACAATTGTAACCCCTTGGCCCAAATCTAAATAGAAAGCTTCAAATTTACGGTTGTGTGTCATGTAGATCATGATTGTTTTGGTCCCTGTCGTATGCCCAGTGCCATTTTTGCTTTATGTTAATAGTTATGTAATATTGCATTTGACACAGACCCCATCCCACACTATATATATATATATATATATATATATAACTCAGTAGATGCAGGGCTTGTGAATGATCTTTCATCTTTTTTTTTTTCATTATTTGTTCCTTTTAATTTGGATGCTTCGAAATATAAAATATGAACAGCTTTGTCTACTGCCTCCCATTTAAATAGAGGTGAATATTTCCCTTAGTATTTTTTTTTAACCTTGGCTGTAAAATGATGCCCTGTGCTTTACACCTCAAATGTAATTTAGTATACTAATATGTAGCTCGTTTTTGTGCTGCACATAAATTGAGGAGCTATCACCAGTTGTATTATTCATGCTGATTCTGAAGTCTTTGTGGAGTTTCACATTGTGTAATATTTTGTGCCGTATTGACATCAAAGGGATCACGTTTTCATCGTTTTTAGTAACAGCAGCTCCTGTAGATAGTTTAACAGTTCTAGCTAATTTTTTATATCAATGTCTCTTTGCTTTAAACATTGTATAGTGACTCTTTGAAGTAAATGCGATAGCAGAACTGGTCCCAATCTGAGTTTGAGGTTTCTGTTGTGTTCCCCCTCCTCTTTGTGTTAGCTCATTTTAACGTGCCTCTTGCCACAAAGTTAAAGAAGGGCCTCTAGGATTCAAAGAAGTTGGTTGATGTAGTTTCAAGTAGTAGCTTGAAGGGAAAATAAGAAGAGTCACTTGGCTGTGTTATTATCATGAAACCTGAATGTCAGTCACATTTGGGGCGGGGGCTTTTGATTTCATAACTTCATTTGCTAGTAAACCGATCGGTATGAAACATGATTTTCAGGCCTCAGTTATGTGTGTGTGTGTGTGTGTGTGTGTGTGTGTGTGTGTGTGTGTTCGCCCAGTAAGATCAGAGGACTCTCGATTCTTGGTGGCTGTGTGTGTCCTTTTGTAAATGATCATTTAGATGCGAAACACAGAAATGAAAATCTTGATCTGAGTGTCAATTACAAAGCTATCTGCTAAGAGGAACACAGCGCCAGTCGAGCTTTCTGATGCCAAACAGCAGAGCTCTTCATTGTTAGCTCTTCTTAGTACTACATGTGCTGCCAGGGGCTGCCCCAATCTGACGTTACCAAGGCAAATGCACTTGTTATGGGGACTGGCGCTGTTGTCAAGGTATTAGGCCAGAGCAACCCCCCCCCACCCCTCACAGTTTAAGTGCTTGATGTATTTTTGTGACGTTAGTTCATGCAATATGAAATAAATTGTATATTGTATTTGTACTGAGATGTTTCATCTGTACAAAAGCAATATATTCATCTGAAGCATGACAGCACACTTTTTAAAGAAGTGCACTTAATGACAAAATAAATGAGTGGTGCTTGTTGAAAATGAGAAATTCAGTGCTTTTTAAGGTTGCTCATTTGTGTATATACATAGTAACATCTTATATATTGTATATATTTAATGTAAATTGTGGAATAAATATATTTTTATATTTACAGTGTAGGTTTGCCGTTCTCTGTTGTAAAATATATTACCTTTTTTGTTTTTATTTACACTGTTTATGTCATTTGAATTTATTTTGCATCAAATAAAAATTATTTTGTGGTATATCAAGTCTAGAAATTTTCTAGAGATCAAAAATAGTTGTAGATAGCGTGTGGAGTGGGAGTAAAAATGTGTTTTCTTCAGTTCCAGGATTGTTTTTTTGTGTCCCATCGGACAGATCTTGTGTGTACAAATGTGCTTTTATGCACGCTTGTGTGCTCTCGTGCCGCCTTTGCTTGTTACTCTTGTAAAAGCAAGTGAAATTATGGGAGCAGCTTCCCCTTTTTGTGGTAGGAAGTGAATGTTTCTCTGCTAACTTCTGGCATACGAAGCTACAGGGAACAACACGTCTAGCTGCAGTCTCGTAAAAATACACTAATCAGACTAACCCCTTCACGTCGCCAAAGTGTGTCATTTTGGTTAGCAAATGTTTGTTTTTTAGTCACACATTTACACTGTAGTGTAACATTCAATGTATATAATTTGAATATATAAATAACTTAATAAATATTATGACGGGCAGCTATGTTGTTGTATTCATCGTCCTATCTTGGTTTTATTCTAATATAATATTCAGTCACTGTAAGACAGTAAATACTTAAGACAGTACTTTTAATGAAAATCATCACTGGATTTTATGCTTTCGTGAATTTGCTATTTGCTTGGTAAAAGTTAAATTTTCAAACATAAGTAATGATTTAAAAATGATCTGTTGGTGTAAATTCATTTTTAGTTTATTGCTGGGTAATTAGGCTGCAGTGATGACTCATCTTTTTTTTTTTTGTCATTGCTGTGTCATAAAAGTTAACTTATTCAAAGTGTTTCCTTAAAGTTAAGTATTAGTACTACTACTTAGAATTACATTTATTTTGTGGGCATAATTGTAACTTACTTTGTGTTGTTTGTCCTTTAGGTTTTATTTATTTTTTGTCTTTTGTATGGAAAAGTGTGTTTTTGTTTTTACTTGGTATTTTTTGTTTTTTTTGTTTTTAAATTTCAAAGCAATTTAACTTTATTTTTTTAATATCACAAATTTTGTAATTTTTAGAAAACACCTCTTCATAGGTTTGGTACAGTTGTGGTGTTATTTGTCGAGGATGGGTTTCCTTTCCTACACACACACACACAAACAGACAGACCATCGCAAACCATGACACAGAAGGATTAATCTTGAAACAGGATTATGCAGTATTCATTTAAATATTGCACGTAATGTACAAGCACAATATAATTACCAATATACAACAGTCCAATAAAAAAATGTTTATACTTTTTTTTTTTTTTTTTGGTACATGTAATTATATTAAGAAACAAAGCAGTCAGATTTTAGTTCTTCATAAATATCACTTTATTTTTGTTTTGTCCAGGAAAGGAATGTAGAGCACACGGCATGACACTGAGCTGTGACACACTCTAGTAACTGTAAGTACGCCACTAGCTGAACCATTTTAACTATATTGGTTATAAGAAGCATGGCTTAGTTGCATTATTTTTTGAAATGCATAAAATACCAGGAGTATATAGAGGAAAGCTGTCCTATATCCTCATGAAGTACCTAACAAAGACAAAACAAGAAAGTCAAAGGCATACAGACAAAGCAAACAACATAAGTAAATACTATAATGTGGGAGGTTACAGGATTTTGTCAGGCAGCACTATTATTTTTTTTTTTCTCCCAGAAGTCCATGGGGCTCTTTTCATAACCTGTAATTTTACCCTTATAGACAGCAGATGCTTCACTGTCCTCTTGCTTGTGTTACACCAAAAGTTTATTGTCAGTATTGGATCACCTGGTACAATAGCACATGTGTGCTTACTGAATGGAATAGAAACCTGGGGGTTTACAAAAACAACTAACATCAGAAACAGAACATGATAAATGTTGAAGATTAGTCATGCGTGAAATTGTTATTATTAGCCCGGTTATTTTGCACTATGCACATGTCATGTAAATTATTTCTTGCACTCACGCGTAAGAGTCATTTCAAAGATAGTTTTAGGCTCAACCGTATGAAAGCTTCGGCTTACTCATATGGTTCTTTAAAAATTCACGTCTTGACTGATTTAAATTACCTAAATGAATCTACTTGCAAATCTAATGTTGAATATGAAAATAATTTGAGAAATTTAGAAAGCTTGCATAAATGCACTCAGAATACACTCTGTTTGTATTTTGTCTGACAGTTGCTGGTTTTCTGAATTTATCTACTTTTGTCCGATCTCTATAAATGAAGGTTTAGATGCAGTGATTGTTTTAATCACGGCGCACACTTACCTGGTAATGGTGATTTCATCAGAGAGAGGCAGGCAGGTTGTGTAAGAAGGGTGTGAATATCATGTCTTTCTCAGAACAGGTACCAAATTACCAAAACTGACCAGAGAGTTAAGAGTATGCAAATAGATTTTGAGCACTGTGTACTTCTCCAGAAAAATCCACCCATCACTGTAGAATAGAAATGGGCTGTTAGAAATAGAAGTAAAACAAAAATGTTGTGAGTGTAAGGAGCAGCAATGTAACATTTTAGAAAATGAACATTTTATACATTTTTAAAACGGAAATTCTCACTAATTTTTTGCATTTGTCAACTTCATGATATAACAGACTTTTTTTTTAATGGAAAAGGATGCAATTGACCTTGAAATTAGATATTGACAGCTGCTAGTTTAAAACAAAGACAAAATAATTATCTTTACTTCTACACTTTCACTTGTTTTCATGCACGATTATGTTAGTGATCTATGTCCTGCTGCATTTGCATGGCAAAACCAAACGTGAGAAATAAGTTCACTGAGCCTCAGGAAGTCTCACGTTTTAATCAAAACTGCCACTTGGTATTTTATCTCTGTTCTTGATTTTAGATTCTGATGTTCCGAGCAAGCCTTCAAGTCATTTTGACGTCATTTGATTACTGCATGTAGTCATACTGACACTTAGTACTCACTGTCTTTTTTATTGATGCTGTGTTTTCAGGTTGCGAAACGCGGAGCGTGTCTGCGCGGCGGTGTGGGCGCGCGTGCGCTCGGCGCGGGGCCTGTCGGTACTGTAGCAGCACAGAATGGTTTGTGAGTTATAACGGGGGTGCAGGCCGTACTGTGCTGCGGCAAGAACGACAGGACAGACGCGCACTTCACATTCAGACGGGTGCAAAGACAGCAGTAGCAGCAACAGCAAGACTGCGTGTGCCTGCGAGGCTCCTGAACTTGGCCGTGTGACTGGCTGGCTGCCTGGCTGTAGCAGCACGTAAATATTGGAGTCAAAGCACTAGCGAATCCTCCAGTATTGACCGTGCTGCTGGAGTTAGGCGGGCCGTTTACCGTCTGCGGGGGCCTCTGTGCTTCGGGATCACTCATCAGGAAAGCACAAGAAGATTAACGACTGACTAACAACATGCTGTGCGCACTGAACGCTTTTGGTCCAAGAACCGATGACATGGAATTTGATAAAACCTCATATAAGCTGTATAATTGTTTGACATTTCAGTTTAAATGAGTCACATGCTTTTCTAAAAGTGATTAAAGCTCGTTGATACAATGTATGCAAGTGGATAAATGCAATAAAGGAAAATACAATAAAACACAGTAAAATCACAACGATTGCATCAAGGCTAATTGATTGTACGGAGTCGCGTTGCGCGCGAATCCTGCAGATTGTGTCAAATACATTAATCCGTCACATTTCTCACACCAAATTCTAATAAAACATAGCTTTTATGTGCAGTTCCTGCTGCCTGTTATAGACGAAGCACATCTTTATGAAAACAGAAAAGAGTTACACGTGTCGTATTACAGTGTTGAAGCAGCATCACATCACCTTCCATCTTTATTTTCACATTATGAATTACGCAGCATCGCCATCTTCTGGGAAACTAAATGGTTTGAAGTTATCAGATCATCCCCCGTTTCTTTTAAGTTCGAACTTAGAGGAGGGATGCTGACAGAATCACTTCTTTTGGTACTTTGCGCTGTTTGTTTGGATTCTCCCGTTTTACCTCTGCAAGGGTCGTTAATATCAAGTCTATTTACACTCCCTCTCTCTTGAAACGCTCGGTTTTCTCCTCAGGCGACATTGAGGAAACCATCATTCAAAGTCGTGTCCACCATCAGGCCAAGACTAAGGAAAGTTTGCGTTTATCTGGAGCAATTGTGCAAAAATCTGTCAAATAAATAAGCAACTGAAGATGACCATGCGTTTTGAAAACATGAATCTGTGTAAAACTTTAAAGGTACTTCAACCCGAAACACCGAGTTGGCTCTGTTGACTCAAGGGATATGAATAACCAAACATCACAGAGACTAACCTACATTTGAGCTCAAATTTAATTGATACTTGATTTAGAAGTGACTCCTATATCTAGTCACACCAAGATGCGCTTGTTTGAATGTGCCTGAACTTTAATTTAAACGACAGAACTCAAGGAACGACATAAAAGCGACCAGACCTATTTTGGGTCGTTTAGTACAAGCAGATTTCCCTGCCTTAAAAACAATGTATTAAACGAAACCCTGACTATCTTGGATGACGAAGCGCAGCTCCGGGACCTCACATTTATGATGCTTCTTAAAAAATACAAAATGACAGCAAATGTGGTTGAAGTCAGCCACAGAATAACTTAAAATATAAATAAATAAAAATGCACGCCTATGTGCAACTGACCATCAATTAATTTAAGTTGAGCATTCACTCAATATACTCCAACTACAATTAATAATTAGCCACTAAAAATGTTTTAGATGAGCACTGAACGGCCTTATTGGTTGTGTAATAGACGTATAAATAAAAACATACTTTTTAGATCCTCAGTGGCAGGATGCCATGCAACTGATTTCGTTCGTAAAAATTGTGTCCTGTACAAGGAAAACAGTTATTGGTGTGGAGCTATGCACTTTAAATCTTACTGTTCTAGATTAAAAAAATGCATATAACGCACATCTAAAATATATATATATTTTATTATGTGTAATTTTGATTGGTTATTTACGATTACGTAACAGACACCTTTTTTGGAATATATTGAGAAACTTTGGTTAAAGAAGGTTTGGATTTGTTGTCTTCTGTAATCTGAAACTAAATGGATTCGTTTTTTATAAAGTACAGTCGAAACGATTTGCTGTTAACTTGACATATTATGAGTCCTTTGATGTCGTATCCACCTCTGTTGTACATTGTATTACGTAATAAGAAGCAGGCACGTATGAAATCAATGATATTGTCGAACGACATGCATGACAGACATTAGCGAAGCGATACAAAAAAAAAACGAGAGAAAATAGGGCAGAAACCACGTCACTTTCTTTTTCTCTTACGTCACTCCCTTCTCGTGTCACCGAGGTTATTCTTTCCTTAGGCTGAACTAGAGCTTAAATACTGTACTTATGAATTCGCTCTGAAGCGGAAATTCATAGTGCACCCAAAAGGGCTGCATAACTTTTTTTTTCTTCGTGAATAAGCTGTTCTTGGCAGGTAAGGCGAGATCATACCCGGTAATTTCCACAGAAACATCACTTGGCGTGTCACAGCTGAGCAACGCGCAGGTTTATGGAGAAATCTGATTGGGCAGTTCGGGAAATAACGGTTTTGTTATCATTCAAAGGGCTAAAGCTGATAAGTGCGCTCGTGATCATCATCTCATCGCTGTTTCAACACTTGTTTATGCCATACTGCGACAGCAAACAGACCTCGATATATAACATCACCTCATGATATGTCATCACCTGCATCTCAAAATCATAACATGGCCAAACCGGTAACGTTACGTAAAAGTTAGGATAAGTCTGTACCCTATGCACAAAAAGTAGTAAGGTGAAACGCTCTCTCGAGACACTACAAGACAGCGAATATGTATGAATTATTAAACTAGCTAAATCTAAACCAAAAAACATTTTTTAAAAAGGTCGACATAAAGTCCAAAATGAAACACTGTGCCTACTTTACCTTCTTTTTGGTCCATTACCTCGACATCTGCATACTAGTCAACCCAAAGGACAAGAAGGAGATGTCAGTCAAAATAAATATATATATATATTTTTAACAATAATGCAATAATCCTATGAAAAGTAGGATGTTGGGTGAAACAGTTCCACCGCATAACTGCGAACACATCACGCGCTCTTTTATTGGATAGAAACCGCGCGCGCCAGTTACTAGGGCACTCGGAAAACGCAATCATGGCGCTTGTTGCTGTGCAGATTTCCACTCTAGCGAACTTCAAAAACAACAAACAAAAGTTAATGTTGAGGTTACGTATTACAAGTAACAAACAGGCGTTTTGCGAAATGTTTATTTTAACGTGTCTTTGACGTGAGGGCGAGAAAGCATACGAACTGAAGTAAAGATGCAGTTTCGTTTTTGAAAGAAGTCGGTCAGATATAGATCCCCCCTTACTTTGAGCGGCGAGGTTGTTGCTATGCAAAACTTCACAGCTGTAACCGAGTGACACAGAGAGCAGGATAAAAGCTTTTAAGGTCACATCGATTGTGATCCCTCTGTCTCGCGCACATGTCCAAACACATGAAGTTAGATCTATCCAGTTGTCTGTCGTTTCAAACTTTCCCTCTGTTACCTGTACAGTTGACAAATTGCTGTAAAAATGTCTTCCAAGGCCAAAATTATCTGATCAAGAGACATTATGGTTTGTGTGGTAATAACTGGGTTGTAAGACTTACTCATTTAAAGTGACATTTCACCCTATATATCATCATTTACTCATTCTCATGTCGTTTCAAACCTGTTTGAGTTTATAATGTCTACTGAATACAAGATATGATGAATGAGGTTGGTTACCAGCGCCATGCAGACGTTTAAGGGAGCAGACGCCTTCATGTTACGATTAACAGCAAATTGCAAGCTGTAACACAGATTCACATGCTGCGTCTTTTGTTTACATAAATCTATGGTCCTGCAGTTAATCATAAGAAGTCTTACTGTGATACACCTCAAGTGTACGGCAATATCAACAAGTGACTCCCCTACACATCTCTCTCCGTGATGGTAACCTTTAAACTTTTTTATAAAATGGCTGCAAATGAACCACACCCACCCAAACTAAATTGAACATAAACACACATAACAGAACTAAAACAAAAACCCAACTATATTGCTTAAATGACACAAAAATAAATAAACTCTAAAGAAATACCCATGATGCACCGGGTGCATAGTCTGTACCGGCTCGTAACGAGCGCGCTCTGCCCTCAAGCAAGCATTGGTTAATGGCAGTCATGTGACTGATACGAGCCAGATCCTTTTATTTAGCAAAATTGAGATTAATAGTTACATTTTATTGTTGTGGGGAAAAGACAGGGCTCCATGCTCAAGCACCCTCCGCCCCCCCTCTGCACGTGCCTGTTGGTTACCTTCAAAAGTATTTCTCCCCCCATAATACATGGTCAAATATTGCTTACACAAATTATATTAATTTGAGTAATGCAGCAGTAATACATTTATACAGGGTTGGAACGATTTAGGGGATTAAAAAATGACAGAAATGACATTTTTGCATGAACTTTCCCTTTACTCTTAGCATTAAGGTATAATTCGACCAAAGTGATCATTTATATTCCATCACTCTTGTTCCAATCCCAAATTGAGTTTCTTCTAGGTAACACAACAGTAAGTCAGTCACCATTCACGTTAGTGTGAAAAAGATGCAATGCCCATGAATGGTGTTTGAGTCAGCATTGCGATCTACGGAAGGAAGTCACAATATGAACGACAGTAAAACACAGGAATTAATTTTTTTTTACGTTATCCTCTGAATAGCAGTCCGTCTTTTGATCACTAGATGTCGCCATTGAGCTGTCATGGAGATAATATAAAAAAAAAAAGGTTCCAACCATCATGCGCTCCACAATCTATCCAGCAGATGGCGGGAAAGCCTACTAACTTGGTTTGCCAACCGCCATTAAAAAGAAAGAAAAGAACCTTTCACGTCATATCCTGTTAGCTTAGCATGTAGGGAGTATAAAACTGACCTCAGATGGTTTGTAGCACAAATAACGTCGTATAACTACCAGAATAGAACCTAACTACGTTTTTTAGCGTTAAGGTTATTTTTGTGTTGTTATTATTCTGTTATGGCGGCTTTGATTTCGTGTTGTTTTGGCTGTTGTGGAGACAGTAACGGGGGCCACGTAACACTGAAGGAAATGCCCACGGTTCAGCTGGACACTCATCACATGGGTAAGTGTCATCTGGCATTTCAGAGAAATTATATATACGAAAAAAAAAGTTTGTCTGACGGTATGATAAACAAAGCTAAAAAAAAAAAAAAAAAGAGTGCCTTTGTCGCCATACAGTGAAGTGTTAAGATAATTTCACTGCTTGTAACATTGTATTTACTTTTCTTATGAGTTTGACAACCGTAATGACTTGGTGGCGTATTAAACAAGTGACGCAAATGCATAGCGTGCAGGATTAAAGTAGTAGTAAAGCCCAATTTGAAAACGTCAGAAAAAAAGAACCTTTGTCTCTAATTCTATCATTTAAATATATTACATCATTCATCGTCACATCGATATATGTCCATGATGTTTCAGGTACTGATGTTGTCATTGTAAAAAGTGGAAGACGCATATGTGGAACTGGTGGTTGCACTGCAAACGCCCCTCTCCATCAAAACAAGAGCTACTTTGAGTTCAAGATTCAGTCCACAGGTAAGACGTGATGTGTGTCAGCATTAATGTGCAAGTTAGACTAATCAGTCAGGAGTTTGTTTTAGTCAGTAGGTGTGACTGCTGTGACCTCTGGCCTATGCAGGTGTCTGGGGAGTAGGAGTGGCGACACAGAAAGCAAACCTGAATCAGATCCCTATGGGTAGAGACCCACACAGCCTTGTGCTCCGACAAGATGGCACAGTGTATCACAACAATGAAGAAAAGAACCGATTACCTGCAAACAGCTTACCGCAGGAAGGAGACATTGTGGTGAGTCTTGGTGGCATTGAATCAATGTGGCATTTGTTGGTAAGTAAATCTATTTGTGTGTTTCGTAAAGGGAGCAGCATTCCATTTGGACTGAGATTCCATGCAGGATTGACTGCCTATAATAACCAGGATTCATTTCAGACTCATCACTGGAGATTTGTTATGAACTTTATTTTATAGTATGCCACCTGACTGTAATTTCATACTGAGTTTACCTGGTCATCTTAGCACTAATGTATATGCTAACAGGAGTTATGAGGGTTTTCTTGAAAGCAGTGGTCCATTTTCAGTGTAATAGCTTAATGTATCTAATTTTGTTTTCGCTCTTGTGTGTGCGCATAGGGTGTTACATATGACCATGTGGAGCTGAATTTGTACCTAAACGGGAAGAATATGAACTGTCCAGCGTCAGGCATTAGAGGAACAGTTTATCCTGTAGTTTATGGTAAGTATTTTCAGAGTGGTTTTCTTTTCTTTCTTTTTTTTGTGAAATAAATATTATTAACCAGTAACATCTTTGGCTGTGAATGCAGTTGAAATAAGAATGGATGTGTTACTTAGTAACACGCTTACAAAATTGCCTTTTTTTTCCCTCCTGTTACCCCGTAGTTAGTGATGAATTGCATACAGTCATTGAATTTTAATGTTCTGTGATTCCAGTGCTGTACATTATTAATATCTTATCATATTATAGTTTTATTCTACTGTAAAAATATATTTTTTCTGCATTTTTCACACACGTACAGTATACATTTTGAAAGTTTTTACATTTAAATGCATTTCTATATTTATTTTCTTATATTTTATATTATATATTTAATATATAAACAAAATTTTTATTAAATATATACATGCATGTTTTTTTATATATATATATACTTAATAAACATACACAGTACATACAAATATATTATGTAAAGAAAAATTAATTCTTCTTAATTTTTCTTAATGCAACTAATCATTTGACAGCAGTATAAATAACACATCTGAGCTTGTTTGTCTTTATCTTGTTGCTCACAGTTGATGATAGTGCAATATTGGATTGCCAGTTCAGTGACTTCTATCACCCTCCACCGCAAGGCTACCAAAAGATTTTGTTTGAACAACAGATCTTCTAAAGTCCCTGACATGCTGTATATAACCTGAATATACTCCACAGCCGGGACTTGAAGTGCTATGTTTATGACTGAACTCTAGACGATTGTGTGGCTCATCCTACTGAAAGGAGCTGAAATAATGTCATCCGTGCAAACCCGACACACATCTGCCCATTTCTACTCTGTTTAAAAAGTAATTTTAGGTCATACCCTATTATACCACCTGCGCATTAATGATCCGTGCACTAATTTCACAATGTTATTCAGAACGTACATCTTTAATTTACACGTCATCAAACTCTGCACATTTACTGATGTACAGTATTATATGGGTTTTTGTTTAAAGAATGGTTTGAAGACAAAAACGGGTAATAATCGAGTCACATTTTACAGCTGACAATCATGACTTTATACTTTATGCATTTCAAGAGAACAATGTGATGCTGACCTGTAATGCTGATACGGTTTCAAAACACTGTCAAACACTTTCATTGTTGTCTGTCTGATGTATGACCTTCGGCTGCACACACATATACATCAGGATGACTTGGATTTATACAAGCTATACAAAAATACAAATATTTAAATTTCATGGAGTTTATATTTGCTTGTATTTTCCATATTATGTTGCTGTTAATATACATTATGTCTATGTATTGCTGTTTAGTGTAACTGATATATTAAAACGTGAGAGGTACTATAGAGTAATAAGTGCAAGGGTTATTAACCTTAAATATTTAATAACTTGACCCAAAAGAAAAAAAAACTGATTGTCTCTGTTCTCTAATTATGAATTGTTGCAACTGATCACAAAACCGTTTTAATAAATTAATGAGTATTGAATATATGATGTAATTTTTGTATGTTCTATTCTGACTGGTCTTATTTGTGGCTTGTGTTTTTGGTAATAAATATTTTGCTTTTGTCATTTGCTCATAAAGACTTTGTATTTATCTCACCATTAACACTTAAACATGTTTCTGTTATTAAAATGTGCATTTCTACTTAACGACTGTCGTCTCACTGAGCTGTCTGAGTGCACTGTCCTTCGCAATGACGTATTTTTGCGTACGTATCCTGTCAGCTGAGCAAACTTGCGCAATCTGTAGTCTACGCGCAATGACGCAAACCTACGGAACGGGTCCAATGGAACACCTCGCCTTAACTCGGGTAATGTTTGACTGCAGAACCACTGCTCATTTTTATATGATTTTTTTTTTTACCTTGAGCCCCATAATGAAATGGCGTAAAGCTGCAGTATGCATCCATAAGACCTGTTAATTGTCAAAAAAAAATAATATTCAGTCACCATACTGCCTGTGTCCCATCCGCCCCACACTACCCCTGATCTACTCCCCCCGTAGTGATGGGAAGTCCGACTCATTTCCGCGATTCGGACCTTTCCCAAGATGAACCGCTCCAAAAAACAAACATGCATTTATTTTTAACTCATCACGGTCAACATTAATCATTGGCATATTACCTTTATGAAATATATCTATCTATATATATATATATATATATATATATATATATTATTCAGGAGTAGCCAACAAATAAGCAATTTCATATGTCCTGTTCAATTTGTTGCATGTTTGATTCACCTCAAGTGTGCTTAAAGTGATTTAGAAATATGATTTGCATATACAGTAATCAAAACTAAAATTCACTTGGCTGATTTTTGTGTCTTTTGATAAAAATAACATTAAAGCAATAAAAGAAAAACGTATGTATGTTGATTGAAAAAGGCAGAATTGCGAGTTTGTGCCTCACAATTCTAGGATAAAAAAATCTGAATTGCAAGTTTGTATCACAATTATATGGAAAAAAAAGTCAGAATTGGGAGAAAAAAGTCAAAATTTCAGGATCAACTAAGAATTAGTCAAAGTCATCAAAAAGATCAAAGTCAGAATTGCGAGTTTCTATCATGCAATTATGAGAGGAACATTTTTTTTTTTTTTATTCTGAAAAAAAGTACAACTTTTAAGAGTCGATTTGTGACTTTATCCCCCAGTTTCACAGACAAGGTTTAAGCTAGTCCCAGCCATCTCAGATGAAAATGTTGCTCTGACATATCTTAAAACATGTCAGTGCCATTGTTCTGTGCTAAGATGCACACCTGTAATATTTTTTGTAAAAGTTGCTTAAATATCTTAATTTAACTAATGCCTAGTCCTGATTTAAGCTAAGCCCCGTTTGTGAAACCGGGCCTATAGGCTATCTCACAGGCCTATTACTTTATAACCTCGCGTGGGGTCCTGATCACACTGTCGGGGCTTATTTCTGCGATAACTACCAGCTGCCTGTCCATTATCCCGCTTATTACATGGCTACTTGCCACATAAGGAAAAAAAACTGAATATGAATTTAAAACATTTTATTGGCATATTTGTTTTAAATTAACATTTTAATCCTTCCGCGAAACGATATAGTACCACGTGACTAACATTCAAACGTTAGTAAGACAATTTATAACATCTACATATG
>JAUMHQ010000044.1:21952271-21973245 GCA_032361165.1 Enteromius paludinosus | reverse complement strand
CCATAGCTTGTAGTATATACTCCGACCCAACTTTGTCGGTAGATTAACGGCGATAATTTTTTTATCGCGCGATAAGAGTCCGGCCCACCACTAATATATATATAAATGTATTTTACTCATTTAAATTCAATTGATTAAAAGTGACAGTGAAAAGTGATACAATGTTAAAAAATTTATATTCAAAAAATAGTTTTTTTGACTTTTATTCGTAAAAGATTGTTTTATTTACTTTTCAGAACTGATAAGAACCATTATTAATAACTGTGCATCAAATCAGCATATTATAATGATTTCTAAAGGATCATGTGATACTAAACAGTAAAAGCTGCTGATAAATCAGCTTTGATGTCCCAGGAATTCATCATACTTTAAACACCAGTAACAATTGATTTACTTATTTGCTAAATGGCTGTATTTTAGCAGGATGATGTACAAGTCTAGTATGCTGAAATAAAGTTTTCCTGGGTTTTCTGACCTTCATTTTGTCCTTCTTTTCCGTGTGGACGGTTAGAAGGTTGGACGTGGCTTCAACGTCATTGGGAAGCTCTGTCTCCGCCAGCTCAGTCCCAAAAGACTGGAGAGTCTGTGCTGTTTTCTTCACCATCAGAGCAAAACCTTCGATGGCCTACAGGCACAACACAAACCATGAGACACATATGCACCAATCACACAACTGAACGAAACCCAATCACACTAATGGCTGAGTGTGCAATGAATTAAAAAAAAACATCCACATGCACTGCAAACAAGTGTGCTGGACTTAAAACACAGCAGCCACGGATCAATACACGCAAATCAATTACTGATTACGTAAAAGCAAGTCCACAAATGAAACGAGAAGAAAGGGAATTCATCTTCTTGAGATGAAGCAGGTAGGCTTGTGCGTTTAATACCACATTACAATCATGAGGCATATGCTTGGCTTTTTATTACATACTACTACGTATGCAGCATGAATATAGTATTATTTCAAGTAACTATTTTAAAAAACAGAATTCACTCGTGGCATACTGCATATGCATACAAGTATATCTCATAATGCAACTTGTCTTTCCTTTTTGTGAGTGATGAACTGGACAAAATGTGAGACAATATTAACTATGATTTTTAACTATGATTCATAATAAATGTATTTTAGGAATTAAAGCCATATTACCAAATTTTCACTGCTATTCAAAAGTTTGGGATCAACCATATTTGAAAACAATTAATACAGCAAAAACACAAACTGGGTATTAACCCTAAACCTACTGCTAAGTGTCATCTTAGTGCATTAGTACTAACAATACTGTACATCACTTAGTATCTCAGTGCGTTTTTCCATTTGCTGTGTGCTTTAAACATCAAACCAATCCTGTGCCTGCTTTTTATTTCTGTGGCCCACTCATCATTAAAAACAGGTGTGTACTCACGGTGCGGTGTGAAATCCATTTCTCGTGGCAGTACTCCTGCGTGCCGCCCAGTTCCTGAGTGAGCTGTGTGCGGTCGATGTAACTGTGCAGCTCAGTCACAGAGCTGAGCATGATCACCTACACACACAGTACATAATGTCAGTGTATTATACATCTCATTACGCTCTTCATTAACCACATGCCTTGTGTGTGTGTGTGTGGGTTTATGTGGTTTATGAGGACACACATTTGTATAATGACATGGGTATGACATAGGTATTACAACATGAAGGTGATTTATGAGGACATTTTCAGTGTCCCCGTAATTCAAAAGGCTTAAAAAACAGACTAAATTGTGTTTTTTTTGAAAATCTAAAAATGCACACAGTTTCCTGTAAGGGGTAGGTTTAGGTGTAGGGCAATACCACATACAGTTTGTTCAGTATAAAAACCATCACGCCTATGGAGAGTCCCCATAAATCACAAAAACCAACATGTGTGTGTGTGTACATACCGGCACTTTCATTTTAAACTCATCCTTGTTTAACTTAAAAAAGATGTCTGAGATTGTCCGCTGGAAGAGTGCTGTGGGTCTCAGTACCAGCACCAGCTGCAGGTTGCCTGGAAAAGAGCCCTACAAAACACACAAACACACAGAACAATAAGAAACCAGACAAATTAAATATAACCCTGTTTCTTTAATAAAATAAAGGCTTTTATTGTTCATTTAGAATGACAAACTGAGAATATAAAGCTCATACTTAGAGTAAAACCCTAAACATTTATACTAAATTTATAGTAAAATATGATGTATAATTTATTGCAGATGTCATTTCCGTGTCAAAAAGTGGGATAGCTTGCAATGTAAATCAATGAGATCTTTAAAATGGTATAACAGACATAAAATTACTTGCGTAATACTTATATAATACATAAATATATTTTCTCTTGCTCTATATCTTCCAGTAATATCTCAGTAAGATAGTGAGATTATGCGTTTTTATTGAAGGGGGAAACATATAATACAATGCAGTGCAATGATGAGCGAAAGACTGAGACAAATGTTCCTCAAAAACCTGATGCGTCACATTTTGACATGATATTTCTAAAAATGATCACAGTTCAAATAAACCTGAGATGCTTCAGCCAAATAAGCATTTATCTTGAGATATTACTCAACAATATAGCAATTCAAAAGTTAAATTTTCTTTATAAAAAAAAAATTTGCATACATTTCACAGCAAAAAGACACTAACACCAACCTTTCTAAGCATGATGACTATTAGTAGATTTTCCTTGTGATCAATTTGATAATTTAGAGGCCTTAAAAATGTATGTCAAAAATGATGCAGTAGGCTTTACAGGGTTAATACCTAGCGTATGTTAGTGAGCCATTGCATTTGACTGGTACAGCCTCCCTCCCACCGTCTGCATCCACACACACACACCATCTATATTCTGTTTCCATGACAACTCAGTTCCTTGAGAGACTAGAAAGGCTAACAATGGTCTCACATATGCCTCCCTGAGCTCTCTATCTCTCTCTGTGTGAATGCACACACACACACCTTTCGTGGAGTTCTTATGTTTACAGTCTCTTCATTAAAACGCCTCCCTACTGGGTACCGCGTCAAATCAGAAATATGTCTGCAGATCAATACAGAGCAATGATGTTAGCGTGGACGCTGGCGTGGCTCTCCTGACAGCAGACGACCCAGCAGCCCCTCTGTCTCAGCCTAACTGACAGTGTGTTGGTCAGTAAGCAGTGAAGCAGAAACGAGAGGCTTTACAATGTGACACCGAGAGCTGATTTAAAAAGCCTTGATGCTGCATTAATATTCATCTATTCATTAAAAATCACAATTTAGTCTGGGTTATTCAGTTACATCTTTAATATTCCTGAAAAAGGCTTCTTATGCTCACCAAGGCTGCAAAATTAAAATACAGTAAAATCTGTAATAATTGTGAAATAATACTACAATTTAAAGTAGTTTTTTTTACTAACTATATTTTAAAATTTAATGTATTCCTGTAACGCAAAGCTGATTTTTTTTGTCACATGATCCTTCAAAAATCTTTCTAATATGCTGATTTATTGCTCAAGAGACATTTGTTTATTATGAATGTTGAAAAGAGTTTAAAGTGCCCCTATTATGCCATTTCCAATATTGCCTTTCATGCAGTGTGTAATGTATGTGATGTAAACGATCCCAAAAGTGCCTGATAAATAAATGTATTGCCTCTCAAAATAAAGAATCGACTCTATACAACCTAAACGAGTTGTGATTCATTAGAATTCCACTTCCCACTAGCATATGTGCATAAAACGTACTATGCTGTGCGTTGGCCAGCCGTGAACAACTTGACCCCACCCACAAACACATCTTCTGTGAACCAGTGGCTCCACTGAATCATAACCTGTAAGCATGATAAATAATAAATGCTTATATTTTCGAATGCATGTTCAAAATTAAGAACTATGCCAATGGGCCTATCTTCTCTGACGCGCTATATGCAGAAGACCAAACACAACAGTCCGGGCCATCTGACCAATCAGAGCAGAGCAGGCTCACGGAAAACATTTTTTCACCTTGTATGCATGTAAACCTATTGTAGGAGCCTTAAAAATGGCATAACGGGGCACTTTAATATAACAAACAACAGAATTAATAATATAATTAATTTTGTAATTATTAATGCACTTTCAAAGTAATGCTCCCTTGCTGAATAAAAAATGTAATTTTTTTTAAGAAAATTTGATACGCTTTATTTTAAGGGTTCCTTGTTACAGTGTGATTATGCATTTAGGCCTAAATACATTCAAAGTAAATTAAGATTATGGTTACTTGCATCTAATTATACATACTTTATAGTTATTATAATGCTAAGTATGTGTAACATCTAACAAGGAGACCTTAAAATAAAGAGTTACAGAAAATTCTTACTGACTATAAACTTTGTAACGGTTTAATATCTCTTCACCACATACATAGGCCTTTCCAAAATAAGCAAATACAAATAAATTATTATTCAATAAATTACATACACATTAATAACTCTCCTTAAGTCAGTCCAAAAGTCTAGTATGTGATACACAAACATTCATTTACATTGCATTGGTTTGTTTGTAGTGCTTCGTCATCGCATCCAAGTGCAGGCAGCTGCCCAGTCACTCTGACCACAGATTTACGTTGGCGCAGGATTTGTCATGAACACTTGAGCCGTCCCAAGAATCAAAATCATGTCCTTACAGTTCAGCGGGAATCTGCCAACATGAGATAATCCTACAGCGGGCTGATCTCACAGTCTGCCGTGCTGAAATGCCTCCAGATCTGGGTTTCGAGGAAAATGTTATTACCCTGCCCCCCTGTTTTCCTTGGACAGTGCTGTTGTTTGTTTTCATTCGCGTTTACCAATTAGGGAAAAGTGAGATTCAAGGGCTAACAAGAATAATTAGCATGGCAATTGGGCATTCGGTTGCAGAGTGGACCTCAACACGAATGAGATATGATTAATTAACCTCAGACCTCAAATGTAGCATATTTAGCACTTAACTCATCACACATTCCGATTGAACATTACAGCATCCAGCTTGAGCCAAAACACTCCTAGGAACAAATTAGCTGGAAAAAAAACTACATAAAATGTAAAAAACATTATGTTATTGTATTCACTGCATTCAATGTCCAAAGCAACTGTCGAATCCAAGTGAGCAGAGATTCCCTATTCAGACACACTCGTGTTTGATTGCTGACAAAGGAGTCTCCTCAAATTGAATCCCGCCTTTATATTAACATGACAATATCCCATTCCATTGAGGCAGATTGGCCATGCTTGTCCCCAACAAGCTGGCAATAACCGAAGAGTCGCAGAGGTCGGCTCCGCGCACACAACAGGAAGTCGGAGAAACACGCCCCATTATTGAGTCCTCCATTAAAGCTCATTCAAGCAGATGTGACCAACACAGCTCCTCTTTTAGGAAGCTTTAGTAAACCGCTGTGTGGCTGTGATTGTATTACACGACTGCCTTGGGCCTCTCATAAATACCGTAATTATAAGATGACATACCAGTGGTCTTGTTTAGTTTTAGAAAATGAACTGTACTCATTGATATGGACAATGCAAATGCACACCCGATGTTTTCCCAAATGTGATGCACTCAATTGCTCGCAGAAATCAGTCCTACTCATTAATATGATGGCACTGTTGTTGCAGTGAATGTGGTCACCCTCCCTTCCCCCATTCTAGCTTGCTTACGCCTTTATTATGTGTGTGTGTGTGTGTGTGTGTGTGTATAAAGACTACAGAGGGTTTGTCTGCCCACAGTCAGATTGTAAAACATTGTTTTTTATGGCTAATTATGATGTAGATCTAGAAAGCAAGGATGCTGATTGCTCATAATGGTGAAATAAAATGAATGTTATATGATTACAAATTATATATAACTTATTAATCACTTATAATGTACAACACTTTGAAATATTTTTTAAAATATAAAAGTAAAACATGTATGTATCTACGCATGTATGTTTGTATATATATATATATATTAGGGGTGTAACGATACGTCTAATCGTATTGAACCGTTCGGTACGAGGCTTTCGGTTCGGTACGCATACGAACCGAACAATTCAGAAAAAAAAAGAAAAGAAAGAGAATAAAGTCTATAAAATATAATGTTTTCAGTGCTACGCTCAACAAGGCAGCGCAAACGACGGGACAGGGAACCCGTGTCTGCTCCTCCCACCCCCAAACAGACGAGAACCAGAAACACACACATTACAAACTATCACCCGCGGCATTCAGGTAACGTTAGGCATTTCCCTTTGCCATTTCAACCCAACATCCAGCTGTTTAACCAGAGCTGCATCTTTCTGCTCTAACTCACTAAAATAATGTTTGTATTGGCGTTAACGATACTTTAGCATTAAATGTAACATAAGGGTACGTTCACGAAGCGTCTAAAAACGAGTGGAAAAGGCGAGGCGCATCGCTTCCTCCACCAACTTCAAAGCGCTTCGCGCTCGCGCGTCTGTAGCGTCTACTGTTACAAGGCAAACATGAAAGCGCTGCAGTTACAAAATCATTTCTGCTTTGGATTTTAAACTGCGCGGCTCTGTTGAAAATGAAGAGCTAGCGCGTGCAAAAAGCGCTGCATGTGAACAACCCCTAAGCCTTTGGTGACACATACACCACCAAATGAAATTGTGGATCTCTCCCCTGTCGTCTCCCCTCACACAGATTGTCCCGCAGGAAGAAACGGCGCCCTGGATGTCAGTGGATGGCGCGCACGTCAGGTCTACGAACACGGGACGCTCAGCTTTCACGATTTGAAATGGCTCAAATCTACTTTTTATTAAGTTTTATTTAATCAATAAACACCATCCAAGGCTGACTTTTCCAAAACACTTCTTTATTTGCTGCTAAGAAGAAACCCCAGAAGATATGTGAAGTATAGCTCCATTGTTGTTCAAAGTAAAAGAAAAGGGGGGAAAAAAACAAGGTCATATTACTGTATGTTAGTTTTAATAAATAAAAATATGGGAAAAAAATACTACTGGATCGTGTCGAACCGAACCGTGATTTTTGTCAACCGTTACACCCCTAATATATATATACACACACACACACACACACAAATAGCCCACCTTGTTGGCAGAGGCTATTACCCTAACGGCACAATAAGGTGGCATCCATTTATAATTATTTGAATTAAAATTATAATTCACACTCCATATGTTACTATTGAATAATGTTTTATAATGCACTACAATACTGAGGTGCAGATAATTGCCACTATTTGCATTAAGTTAGGGGCGTGCAAATAATCAAATTAGATTTTTATGTGCATCTCGTCAGTAAAATCATCTCTTTGATTAGTAGTAAAAGCCTCTATGGCTATTTACACTTAAAATATAAATAAAAAACAATTAATAATCTATAATAAATTGACATATTTTATATATATAATGGCATTGATGTTGCAGTGTATATATATATATATATATATATACACACACACACACACACACATATAAACATTGCCAAAATACCAAGAATAACATCATTAACATCAAACTCGTCACACTTTCCAAAAAAGGAACAGGGATATTTCAGGATTTCGAGAGTGAGAACAAGTGTGAGACGAAGAAAGGAATTACTATGTGCATTTATGGGGGTGTAACTCATTGTTCTCCTGGGAAACCTGTGCGTGTGTGTGTGTGTGTGTGTGTAAGGAGGTAGAGAAACCGTGTCTCTAGGGAGCAGCTGCCATGGCACTGATATACCACAGACTAATCAGACACGTGGCACGAGGAATTCAATTAACACACGCACACATACGCGCACATCTCCAGTCCATACACTCACTGCATTTCCTAATTCAATACACACAATTCAATGCCTTTTTTAGTTCAAATGGATAGCAAAATGAGGCACACAACAGAGAAATACAACACTAACTCATCAAGGCTTATCATTTCCTAACAAAAATAATGACATACTAGCAAGGGACTTGAATCCTAGTGTCCTTGAGGCTCATCTCAGTGACCCTTCACGCCTCACCTCAGGAATACCCTCATGCCCTGTGTGCACAACACTGTTATGTACAGCTCAGAGTCACAGGTGAAACGCCTCCTAATTAGCACGCTTCACTCTTAATAACTCTGGATGGACTTGAGGAACCCAATGAGCTGTGTCCGAGACACTGATGGAGTGAGTGAGTGAGCGCCAAGGGATAACACAGATATAATAAACCAGTTCCCTTAAGAACTCTTCACTGAGAGCTTCTTTGAGGAACCACAACGGTTCTTCTATGGGTTGTTGCTGCCAAAACCTCCTTGGGAACCTTCATTATTTTGAAGGTGTCTAGAAAAAACAGTCCTTATATACGTTTTCCTCATAAAGTCTAAGAGTAGGACACATCAATGACTCTACCCACAGGGTAAAAATGGATATGGACGCTTCCCATCCTTTCACAGCAGATGTCATTAAGCAGACACTCTCCTGTCTTTCAACACACGAGCCTCTTAACAACCTCCCTCGAGACACCTCAGACAGAACAGAAGGGAGATGGCCATCAACGGTTTCAGGTCGAAGAAAGGAAATGTTTAGCGGCAGTAAAAACCAGCGGCTCCTTAATAAAAGACATTTAAGCACAGCCGGTTGGTCTGCAGGCTGAAGCGCGAGATGAAGTGAGAGAGAGGAGGAGCGTATCAAACACGTGTTCTGTGGACTCACCAACTGTTTAGTGTCTCTATTATTTATGGATCACCGTGGAAACAATAATTAGATGATGTTAGGTTTATGGTATAGATATGCCTCTTAGTAAAACCAAATCACATTTACCATTTAAAAAAAAAAGTACATAATATGTGATTTTTAAGAAGTGTAAGACAATGATCAAGAGAAACTCATACGGACTAATATGCAAAAAAGAACAATTTACAATATTTATTTGTGAGTGTGTGTGTGTGTGTGTGTGTGTGGGGGGGGTGATCATCGCAAATACTACAAGGATAGAACAGTATTTCAATTTGGCTACATTGGGGAAGATGTTTATCTGTGCCCAATTATCATACATTAGCATGCATTACCACACATTCAAATTTCCTAAAGTGAATTAGACTGGGCCATGTGGAGACTAGTTCCGTCAGACTTCTTTGTT
Source organism: Enteromius paludinosus (assembly GCA_032361165.1). Taxonomy (NCBI): domain Eukaryota; kingdom Metazoa; phylum Chordata; class Actinopteri; order Cypriniformes; family Cyprinidae; genus Enteromius; species Enteromius paludinosus. Next base: position 21,964,188 of record JAUMHQ010000044.1, on the reverse strand, counting down.
CAGCGGTGCATGTTGTTGAACGCACAAAATCGCACAAATCTAAATGCAAATCAATTAATAGTACAATTTCTAATAAGAAAACCATAACGAGAATGTGCACAAGGGATTTTGTACCATGTTAAATTGAAATGAAGAAGAAACTGATGAACACACTTGTAATTACGCCCCTACATGGAATACATTAAAGACATCATTAACCAATCTAACATTTCCTCCACGAGATATAACATTCTCTTGATTTGCGAAGCACCTTCATTTTTCTTCCATATGACTTACAAAGACCCCAGCACACAATGGTTATTATGCATGAGGTTATTGGGACTGTATATTTGTTTTGATTTTAGACACGTGTTGGAAAATCTCCTCCGGCCGTTCCACACCAGCTGCACTGCTGATAACCATTACCAATCAGCCATATGTGCTGCGACGGAGGATAGAGAAAGAAAGGAGCAGATTAAGTGCTTGTGTGTGCCAATGTGTGTGTGTGAGCGGAGAGAAAGTGAATGAGAAGAAAGGAAAAAGAGGAGCGAGAGAGAAACTACCACAGAAAACAATAAGGTACAGCAGGTAAAAAAAGTTTACTTTAAAAAATTATTTACAATAATGAGATTACTGTTCAAAGGTTTGTACGATCTTTTTTTGTGTTTTTGAAAGGTTACCAATGCAGAATGTATTTGATCAATAATACAATATAGCAGTAATAACTTTTTTGTCTATTTTATATGTAAAACAGAATTTACTGCGGTGATGCAAAGCTGAATTTTCAGTACTCCAGTCACATGATTCTTCCAAACTCAATCTGATCTGCCACTCAAGAAACGTTATTATTTTTAAATGTTGATTTTTGTGTGTGTGGGGATTCTTGCCATGCTGTACCGTAACTGTCTACCTGCAAACATTAAGTTAATGCAGTTGGCTGGAAGCTTGAAAGTAAAATGAAGAAAAAAGGGACATGCGGCAAAGGAAGAATGATATCATCCTGTTATTTCATTACTGTCAAACCTCCATCTCCACTGCAAAATGCATCATGGCTATCAATGACACAAAGAAAAATTCCCCTCTCTTCAGGTGCTTTTTCTAAACTAAATCATTTTTCTGAACTAAAGTAGGTTTGTGGGGTAACAGAATAAACCTCTCCATCATCAACACATAAACAGCACAGTAAAACAGTCCATACATGTGCACTCTGTAATATTTCTGATGTTACCAAAACACCAGAAAGAGTTCAGATGATAATTGGCTGCCATGTGTTACCACGTTACAGTGAGCATACTATTAGCATACATACCATTCAACCACATAATTAAATATTAAGTCCATGCAACTCATTACTATTACTTAGTACTTACAGTAATTGCACTATTAAATGGGCACTAATGTATGAGTGACCTGAATTAAGTGAATAATTCATTCAGTCTCCTAAGGTTACTTTACATTAGACCAGCTCTCCTGTCACCGTACGGATAAAAGCAGTTTCCCAAAATTGGACAAAAAAACTGCTGCAACCCAAGTTGAGTGGGCTGCATTTACCAAACTTCATTTGGACATCATTACATTTAACATATAAAAAAAAAAGTGTCAGTAACACTGCAGATACTTTAATCCAGCAAGGATGCATTAAATTGATCAAAAGTGACAACAGGACATTTACAATGGCACAAAAACAAACAAACAAACAAAAAAACTCATAATGTGTCCTTGTTTTCACAAAAATATAAGGCAGCACAACACTGAAAATAAGAAATGTTTCTGCAGCTGCCGATCAGCAAATGATTTTTGTAATGATATAATACAACGAGTAATGATGCTGAAAAATGCAGCTTTGCATCACTGTAATAAAATACATTCTAAAATATATTTAAATATCTTAAACCGCAATAATATTTGACAATATTACTGCATTTTTTATTAAATAAATGCTTAAGAAAAACAAAACAAAATGAATGCATTTTCCCCCACAATTTAAAACATGTGTGCTAGTGAAACTCAACGCAGTCTCAGTGCAGAATAAAATCTCAAATATCAGCATCTTATGTTCAACTCCAAGTCCTCAAAGCCAACAATCCTGCAACACACTAGCAGGCACTAGTACAACTGCTGTATTAAACACAATAAAGTTAATAAACAACGCCAATAATGACACTAACAACAAGTTTTGCTTTTTTTTTAATGATTTCTACTATGCAATGACAACTACACAGCTAAGACCAAAATCAGTGCTCGCTTTCCTCAGTTTGACAAAAAACTCTATAAACAAAAAATAGTTACCACATTTTGTCCTCGTTTGGTAAAGCAGTGAAGTTAGCACCCGTTGATCATCTTGATCACTGATTTGACTCCAGTAGCGTTTTTGAGTGCTGACCTAATTAAACCGTGATAATCTGATTAGCCCAGTGACCTCTCCCCTACTGACCATCATACACACGCTCACAGCTTTAACACACCCCCTGCGGCCACCACACTTGTTGAAGAGTTTCCCGCAAGCACAAAAGCACTGATGATCACTACAAGCCACACTCAAAACCAGCTGATGACAAGAGCGGACAAAGATTACAGCTGTTATTGCTGCCATTGTTCAGTAAACATAACTTCAACATTGTTGTGCTTCCAGTGTGCTGGGTTTACAGTCATGTGGATGTGCTGCGGTGCTCTAGACGTCTCTGTGGTGGGTTAAATATTTAGGGTTTCTATGAAAAGAACTGAGGGCCTTGTTTTAGATGCCCTCCGACTTGGAACAATGCAGAAATTCTGACTAATCCACTCATATAGCCAAAGGCCCCTGCCTGTCAGCTCCTATTCTTCTTACAGCATGCACGGAAAAAACAACACACAGATGCACACGCAAAAGTTTCCTCATCCATACGGATCTTAAAGGGAAAGTTTACCCCAAAACGAACTTAACTTCCTCCAAAAGCTTTGTTTTTCTTTCAAAAGCACCCATTTTTGGGTCCACAAGGATTCATTTAGTGGAACATAAAGAATATTTTCCACTATAAAGAACATTTTGTGGAAAGAAGAGTACTGTAGATGCTCTTTGTGAAAGCATAAGCATGCCAATAAAGAGAGTTTATATGACTTGTTTTCTTCTGTGCAACACAAAACAAGATATTTGAAGCACACTTCTTTCCATAATTGTACTTGAAGCCAAACAACATTAGACCCCATTGACTTTCATTTGTGCAGAAAACCAACAACGCACAGAGATACTTTATGTTTATGTTCCATATCATAAGCATTATATCAAGGATAGTAAATAATGACAAATAAAATTTTGGGGGTAATCTATGCCTTTAAATTTTTACAAAATATGCATATTTAAGCACATGAACACTCTATTTATTTCTCATACACACACACACCATACATGCCAATAAATATCCTTTATTTTAAGAGTGTGTATGACTTATATCTGTGCAACACAAAACAATATATTTGAAGTACATTATTCCCCCCCATAAATTGTCAACTGGAAGCCAAACAACATAGGACTCCATTGACTTTCATTTCATATAATAACAAAAAAAAAAAAAGAAAAAATTACAAAACACATTTAACCACATGCACATCCTATTTTCTTCTCTCTCTCTCTCCCTCAGACACACACACACACACACAAACACTGAGGAGGGCTCACCGCGATCCGCAGCAGCGTCCCCTTCACTGATGCCCATCTGTCTTGCCGCCGGTCAATGACCAGGATGAAGCCGACCCCCGTCGAGCTGAGACTGAAAATCAGAGAGACACCATCACCATGGCAGCAAGTGCACACACACACACATGCATACACACAAAAAATCATAAACATTAAGATATTGAAGATGTCACATACCCTAAAGTCATATACCCATTTAACGGTTCTATACCAATTAACCAACAACAGACCAGCACCATCAGTAACCAGCACTGCATTGCAAACCCATATTTTCTCCTCACATAGGCTACACATCTGCATTTGCCCTCTGAAAAAATGATGAATGCATAACATCTCTAATGGCAAATTAAAAACCTACAGACGTACGTTGAAATGCACTAGCCCAGAACGCAACCGTGGTAACGTAGCACAGAGATGCTGAGCTGGTTGCTACGTCCATCACCATACAGAGCGGCAGCTCTCCGCAGCAGCAGTACCAAGCTGTTTTACGGTGACCGAGGCAGCAGAAAAATCCAATTACACACTGCTGATATTAAAAACAAACAGCATGAATGTGCAGAATCCACCCCTGACGCTGATATTCCAAGGCTCCTTCAGCAGATTTCAGTGTACACAGATGGTTTCCTCTCCGTTTCTTTCTTCCCTTCGATACACCTTTGCTTACAGCCCCTCTGTTTATGGTTCCATTTGAATGAGTGCCACCATAGGCACAGACCGGGAGAGCATCTACATTCTGCCTCCCCCTCTACAGCGACCAATCATGCAGCATCAGGTGCTCCCTCTCAACCAATCATAGCTCAGAAGAGCGCTGATGGACAGCCGGGCTCTTGAATTGCTAATATGGAATGTGGGCGGGAGATAGGTGCTGATTGATAATGAAAGCTCCTCCCACTAGAAACTGGCACTGCAGAGGCTTGTGTATTAAATCTGCCGCCATTACAGTGACACACAGATTGTGTGTCTCTTTTTCTGGCTCCCGCCTTTTCCACCAAATTTCACACTCCCGTCCCTTTTCTCTCCTCTCAATCCCACCTCCCAGTCCCCCCTCTAAGCCTCCGGCTGTTTTTCTCAGGAACGTTTGTTCTCCACTCTTTCCACAGAGAAGGGCATGAAGAGGAAGAAAAGGAGAGAGATGCAGGGGTCTTATCAGCTGACAAAGCCCCGGTGCAGATCTGCACTGACATATTGACTAATGACCTTAAATGTCCATCAGTAATACAGATCAAAATTCTGATCGCAATCATCACTGTAATTATAACCGTCCATTCAAAGGCTGCTGGGTGCTTTGAAAGCCATCGGGTGGTTCACTACACATGATTTATGATCATACTGGTGCTTAGTCTAATGATGTTTTAAATTATTGTTCTGTGGTGTTAGTTAAGACTGAAAAAGTTATATATTATTTAAATATACTAGATAGCTGAATGCTTTGAGCAACCAATGGGATGAAGATTTCATACAGCACATTTGCAATTTCACTGTTTAAAAAACCCACAAAACCTCAAGATATTTGGGTTTGACTGCAAATTGCTAATATTTACTATTGCTTTATCAGAAACCACAAAACAGACTACCAATGAATCTTTGAAAAATAACTACAATTTTTACAAACAATAATAGTATTTCACTTTATAATATCTATCTATTCATTTTTTTATTGTTGTTACTATTATTTTAGATTTAAAAAAAAGTGTCCAAAAAGTAGCCTATCATTTAAAAACAAAAACAAAACAGCATTAATTCTAGGCAGTTAAAACCATTTTAGTTAGTATATATTTTGGCTTTGCATTACAGTATGAGAATTAGTTTTCATTTTGAGGCTAAATGTACTTAATGTCCCAATGCAAAATACATTTATGGTTTTAAATGTTGAAAGTTAGTCAACTTATTTAAATGTAGCTAAAATGCAATGATAGAAATCAACATTTAGTAAATTTAATGACATTTGATTTTTGTTTGGCATTGTAAGGATTTTCCTAATTCTTTTTCTTTTGTGTTAAAATATGACTAGGTTGCATTCTTAAGGGGGTTTCGTGACATACAGCCCTTTATTCAAAAAGCTGCTGAATTTTGCTCCTGAACTCCTTTCATTTACCAAATCAGAACTAAATTAAAACCCCATCAGCCATTTTCAGCATGAAGAAATCCATCTAATTACTCAATCACCCCCTCTCTCTTTGTTTCTCATGGGAATAAAGGGGAAACAAGAGGTGGAGAGAGAGAGGGTGTGTGTGTGATGGAAAGCAAAGGACCAAAATCACTCTTTCATTAGAATATTAATAAGGCCTGTTAAATTAAAGAGGATTTTACAGGATCAGCAAATACACCAATGCACCAGTGGACCTTCACCCTAAAACCCTAAAAGATATACATGCAAAGTAATTTAACACCTCTAGGTTAATCATTGATATGAAAGCAGCTTTAGGTCAATAATGACGTGAGGAAACCATGTGTTCAAATTACTCACAAACTAAGAATGCATATGTAAAACAAGGGGCATTAGGATCACCTTGTTAATCGTGTATATAATTACACCTTCTGATTTAATATGCATGATGAATATTAATGAGGCAGCAGTCACACACACAAACACGCACACATAAGCAGGCAGTCATGAGTCAAATTCATTGAATTGCAAACAACATAAAGGGGCGCAATGGGAAAGCATTAGAGTGCCCTCTACTGTCCAATTCTAGAAATAAAATAACCCCACCAAAACGATTTCTCATCCAGTTTGTTGTTTAACAGCGCAGCGATGTGACTTAATAAAGCTGATGCATCATAAAACGTACAATGTTTTCTATTGTTAAACAAAAATAGTTTCGGCTAGGCTTTAATAACATTTTTTGACCAATGAACTTTCATGACATTTCCAGTCATTCACTAATGCTGGATTTTAAATCACGTTACAGAGGTTGGAGTGTATATGTCAGGATGCAATTTTTGGAATTAATAGATTGAAGTACACACGTTTCCAATAATAGCATCAATGGACAGACTGATGTTATCAAACTGGTTTGTATGCACATCTACTTTGTAAGTGCTTACAAAAAGCATCGTCAAAAAATAAGGACTTTTCCAGGTCTGGGGTGAAAAACATTTTCCAATACCCCCTTTTTTTTTTTTTTTTACGCTGGTAATGACTGATCCTTCCACCTTCTGTTTTCTCACCTGGGAACGCTAGTCAGGTATGTCAGCACGTTGTGAAACTCCTGTTCCTCCAGCTCACCAAATGTAGGGTACTCTGGGAAAATGATGATGGGGCTGCCATTCTGTCCTCGGCCACCTGGAAATGCAGATTTGTAAAAAGGCAGCTGTTAGGAATTCTGTTTAAGATGCAGCATGAAAACTAAGCCCTGTGATGCATACAAGTCACTAAACCCTGCATATTCAGAAGGAGAGTAGTCTATAACCAGTGACTTTAAAGCCGCAGTAACTGAACTAGTTTACAGTCAGACTGATCAGGAAATATAATAATCCAGCAGCACTTCTGCATTTAAAGAATCTTCTACCCACAAGGGGGCACTTCTACAGCTTTCCACATACAGAGAAAGACAAGAAACTGTGTACATTCACAGAAGAATGATACGAACTGCACTGATACATCAAGGACATGAGGCAATGTCAAGGGCACAATGCAACGGCATGAGGACAAAACCTTCAAATCTCCTCTTTTCCTGTCATTGAGCTTTGCCTTGCAAACACAGATGAGACCATTCGGAAACGCTAAGAAAACCCCCCAAATCTAAACGATTACTAGATATAGATATAGTCTATGTGTGTGAGAAGAGAGAGAAACAGAAAGGGTAAGAGGAAGAAGGACATGTTTGGTGCAGTGACAGAGGTCATGTGACTGTGTGTGTGTGTATTTGGATGCTACAGCACTCTGTGATTAATAGAGCAGGATGGATCCACTGCAGAGCTCACACATATTAACACCTCTATGACTGTCACATACAGACACACAGGTGCACACACACACATAAGGTGAAAAGGACATTGCTGTCGCATTTGTAACCATCAGTAGAGCAAACTCAAAGAGGTCCAGTCCATCTGGACCGGGTGAGAGAGAGAGGGTCACTCCGCAACATTATATTTCAACATGCAACACAAAAGACTAAGAGTCATTCATCATCTTCAACAAACAAACAGAGACACACACACACGCACACACACACAGTATATTAGAGTGGAATTGGAGGATAGGTCAGAGTATATAAGAGTAGAACAAGTGTAAAAGGTTCAAATTTAGCAAATGTAACATATTAAAGCAGAAAGGAGTGTAATAGAATAGAATGGAGTATGTGTTTAGCAGAACATAGTAGAATGAAGTATAAAAGAAGAACAATAGAATAGAGTAGAATGGAATTTCAAAAGTATAAAATGGTAGAATAATGTAGAACTTGGTAGAATTGAGTATATTCAAGTTTAATAAAGGAATGGAATGGAGCATTAAAAAAACTACAGAAAATAGAGCAAAAATGGAGCATAAAAGCTAAATCAGAGTATAGTAACATTGAGTATATTAGAGTAGAATGAATGTAGAACAGAGCAGAATTGGGAATAAAAGGGTGGAATTTAGTAGAATTGAATGGAATACAATGTAATTGAATTGAATAGAAAAGAGAGATTAAACAGATAAAAGCATAGAAGAATAGAGTTGAATTGGAGAGCAGGTCGGAGTATATAAGAGTAGAACAAAGTGTAAAAGGGTCAAATATAGTATATTAAAGCAGAATGGAGTAAAGACTATAATACAATAGAATGGAGTATACTAGAGTAGAACACAGTAGAATGGAGAACAATAGAATAGAGTAGAATGGATTCCAAAAGAATAAAATGGTGTAGAACTTGGTAAAAATGAGTATATTCATGGTTAATAGCATTAAAAAACAGAAAATAGAGCAGAATGGAGTATAAAGGGTAAATCAGAATATAGTAACATTGAATAGAGAAGAATTTCTTCTTTTTCTGCTTAGAGAGGAATTTAGCATGAATGTCGAACAGAGCAGAATCAGGTATAAAAGGGTGAAATTGAGTAGAATTGAGTAAATTGGAATTGAATTGAATAGAAGAGAATGAATTTAAAAAGGGAACAGCAAAGAAGAATAGAATTGAATGGAGTGTGAAGATGTAGAGCAGAGTAATAGTGCAGTAGAATGGAATATAATAGAGTAGAATACAGCAAAACAGAATACACCAGAGCTGAATAAAGCAGAATTTAGTGTAAAATGTAGAACAGTAATATAGCTGAGTAGAATTTAAAATAATAGAGTACAATATAGCAAAACAGAATACACCAGAGCTGAATAAAGCAGAATTTAGTGTAAAATGTAGAACAGTAATATAACTGAGTAGAATTTAATATAATAGAGTAGAATATAGTAAAATAGAGCATGCTACAACTGAATAGAGTAGAATTATGTATATATGGGTAGGACAGTATAATGGAGTAGAATATGAGATAAATGAGTAAATTAGAGTTGAATACAGTAAATAGAAGAAGAATATAATAAGAGAAATAAAGCAGTAGAATATGAAGCAAAACAATGTTAAAAACAGAATAGAACAGAATGGTATATACCAAATTAATAGATGGGAAAGAGTAGAACTGAGTAGGACAAAGTACCAACAGAACACAAATACAGAAGAAATCAAGAACATGGACAACATTACGAAGAAGGAAACACTCCACAAAGAGCTTTCCTCCCAATCTCTCATACTGGGTGACTTTAGTTTCCAGTGTTTCCATCAGATAAACACACACACACACACACCCTGTAAGATAATGATAATATCAGACACAGGCCTCTGCAGCCGTCTGGGAGGAGGGAAAAAGTATGACCAAAAAAAGAAAATAAGATAAAAAGAGCAAGAAGGAAATGAAACCAGGAAATAAACAGAAGGAACGTCTAGAAGTGGAGGTCTGTCATTAAATGTAGGTGGAGAACTGAGGCATGAGACCAGAGCAACATATTCATCATAGCAACATAAACACACAGAAATAAAATCAGTGCATATGCTACATGGACAATCAGTCAGTTATTCATGTGGCACTAACTGGTGAATGCATAGCGAAAACTATTTGGACAGCTTTCCATATTGCAATAATTGCAACTAGTACATCAGTTATACTCTATAAATGTTTGAAAATTGTGCAAACAATAGAGGGACGCAAATTGTCCACTAAAAATTCAGACAACAGAATAAAACGAACATTATCCCTTATAGAGCACTAGAAAATAGGGACCAGGAAGCATTTTCATCAGTAGCAGAAACCAGAAGTGTATTGAATCTTTTTTTTTTTACTTTATATTGGAATTGTTTCTTCAGTGATGCAACTTGAAGTCTGTTTACTCTTCTAGCAGTATTGTTGTAAATGTTTCATGGCATGTATAATGCATGAGTTCAGAGTTAGGCTTCTAAATAACCAGAGACTCTCTGATGCAATGAAGGCATGAGTTGTTTTGTAAAGAAAACCAGAATCCCAATCTAATCCTCTTATTGCCTATAAAACACCTATAGACCTCACACACAGCCTAACTGTCAATCAAATATCCTCGCAAAGCACATCAGCTCTGAACTTTGTTAAGCGCATCGTCATGGCAACACTGAATAATTAAGAGGCTATCTCCACTCAGGCGTTATCCTGGGCAACCTGAGCCGAGCCCTGACCGGGTTATTTACGGAGACTGGAGAGAGTTCCTGGAGTGTTATTAAGTGAGTGTGTGTTTATGTGGAATCTGTGCACGTTAGAACGAATCTGCTGTTGACACTGCGAATGTTTTTAAATGATCTGTCACGTATTCACTTCTGACTCACATGCCACATGTGAAATAGGACAAGTCATACTCATGATGCTGTCAAAACACTATAAATGTAGCTGAAAGTGATTTCTGAAGGATCATGTAAAAAATGCAGTAAATTATGCTAAATAAAATTCAGCTTTGCATCACAGGAATAAATTACATTTTAAAATGTATAAAATTAGAAACCAAGTATTTTGAATTGTAATAATATTACACAATATTACTATTTTTACTGTGTTTATGTAAAAAAAAAGAAAAAAAAGCCATGTCATATTTGTTTTTTGAGTTATCAATGTTTTGCTGAAATGTAAACTGATGATCATTTTTTATGAAGGTTTCAAAATCTTTCATAGCGAGCATGCAATCTGTATTGGCAAAGCATTCTGGGATTGCTTGTGTAGGAGACTCACCTGACAGGAAGGCGAACTGTTTCCTGAGGTCTGGGCTGATGTCTGCGGCACACAGAGGACTGCTCTCCTGCTGCATAATCTCATCTGTGTGAGAGACAGATATTTAGTTAGTACTCGTTTCACCACAAACAAATGAAAAACTGTTGCTTCAGATGTTAACGTTATGGTTCGACCACACAATTTCATGGACACACAGGAATGCCACTTCATGTTTCTAGGTTATAGTCTGAGAGGAGCAGCTGAATGAATGGATGTAGATGAGACTGAATGGAAGAGCGTCTGAATGCATTTAAAGATGGAAGAGAAGTTGCATGGATGGCTGGATGGAGATGTGAATTTGAAAACAGAGAAAAGAGGAAGAAAGAGCATCTTCTCAGTGCTTTAGGAGACGATGGATTATTGTAAGCAGCTTCTGAAGCAGTCTTCAGCTGCTGCGGTGTGTGTATGAGTCACTGCTGTGGTGCGGCACGTGTCTCTCACGCTCAGACTGTAAAACTTTTAGATATCTCTTTTTCATGGTGTAGGTCAGAATCTGAACACATGTTGTTTTGAATAAAGGTGAAAATCAAAATAAAATTCAAAACAACTCAAGAACACGTGATCCACAATGATAGGCGCAGTGCCTATCAGCAAAGATAAAGTCACAGCTTTAAACAGCCATACACACTTTCATCCGTCTTTCCTTGCTTGGGACCTTAATGAATCTGAATCTGAGTATTTAAGTAGGTCACAGATAAACATTCAACTCACAGTACTGTGAGCGGGCTTACTGATTTCATCATTTCGTTTTCCAATAATTTTGCTGCAGAGCCTTTATAGAAACTCATTAGACTGTTGGTTTGTACTGTACGAATGTTAGACAAATACTGATAAAATGCCTCCATCTAGTCACGTTTACATGGGCATATGTAATCGGATTAAAAACCTGATCGGAATAAAAATGATTCATGTAAACACGCCATTCAGAACATTCTGACCCGATTGCACTCAGTCGGATCGAAATTTCCTTCCGATTGAGACGGGTGGGTTATGCTGATTCTTATTCC
>JAUMHQ010000044.1:21922272-21934228 GCA_032361165.1 Enteromius paludinosus | reverse complement strand
TAAACGCTAATCAAAGAACCGGCTTTATTGACGAGATGCGCATAATATATCGCGCGATGATTATCGTGCAGCCCTAAATACAAGACAGACATTAAAATTTATAATATTGGCAAGGGTTTAGGTTTAAGACTGGATGGCTGAACAGAACAGCATAAATAACAGCATTTTTTCCTGTCTTTAATCCATGCACAAGATAAGAGAAGTCAAAACATCAACGAGTGCAAAATTACTCAGTGCTATTCAAATGAGAGTTCTAATTTATGATCAACTTCTCTGTTCCAACTACATATGATAACAGAAGAATTCAAATTCATTTACTGCAAAACCTCTCGCTCTAGAGGAAGAACCATGTGCAAATGGGGAAATAATCACAGCAGCTGATTGTGGCAAAATGTTGGTTCATCGACCGCGTGTAATTCTGCATCAAATCAGCAAGACAGACAACAATAGCAAGAGAGAACATCCTTTAAAGATTTCCTCTGAAATGACATTAATGCCTCTACGATTTGCATCTCCAAAAATAATCCACAAAACAAGAGATTTACCCCAGCAAACACACACTGCTGCAGGGGCTGCCAAAACAAGGACCAACTCAGCAAGAGTAGCAGCCATGATGAGGAAATGGAGGCCAGTGGCTCTAATACACACTGACAGTGAAGCCAAAGGAGAGACACTCATAAAGTCAATGAAAAATCATGATGTGAGGAGATAATGGAGGCCGTAGGCCCAAACAGAATCTGCAAGAGTAGCTTACTGCAGATTGCAAAAACATGCCATCTACATATGACACAAATATATATATATAGAAAAATATACATATTTATAAATATGTATAATATAAAAGCGGAAAATCTTCTTAATACTCTAATAGTTAAGTCTGCTTTGATCTGTCAGTGTAGGTCTCTGAAAACAGTGAAACCCTTGCAATAAGAGATTTGCTTGAGTAAACATACACCACAACATGTGCTGCTGAGTATATAAACTCAGTGGTGAGAGGTTTGAGACGTTTACTCAAAGCAAACAAGGCTGATGTAACCCACACCCAAAATCAAAGAGAGCACGTTAGGTCACCAATCTGCAATGCAATGATAAATTGGACTGTACTGTACAGTGTATTGGCACCTAGCATTGATGCATGTACAAAACAAACTCTTACTTGATTCACTCAGGGGTTTATTTATGTGACAGTATGGCCTTGTTTATGTATAACTGGCATCTCTCTACAACGCGTGTTCATTGGCAGTTAATGCACTGCCTCTGCTCCCGCGAGAGATGACACCACAACTTCAGTCTCAGGTGATCAGCAGTACAAATGAACCCACAAGCATTCAGCTCATCTGAGCAGCGCAACTCCACAATCACATGGTGGATGCTCAGAGCCAAAATGGCTGCCTCTGTTTCATCAACATAAGGTTGGGCTTCATAAACCAGGCAAGCTCATCCAGTGTAAACAGCCAAACCTAGAGCACTTTAAGATCAACCGTGTCCTCATAACACTATAAGCAAACCTCACCAGCCCCATAGGCAAACAAAGACATGCTCTTGTGTCCTCTTACCGCTTCACAGGCGCATGTGCGTTAGAGGAGAGCTCAGATGTTCGTTGGGATGCTCCCACTGCAATGGTTATGCAAAATCCTCAAGCAGCACAGAGACAGACAGTCAGAGAGAAGCCATGCTGAAGAACCACACCCACAGAGGAACATGCCAGCAGGTGCATCTAATTACTACGTCCTGTCTACAGACATTTGACAGTCTCCAACTCCAACAAGTGAACTTCGGCTAAGGACAAGCTAGGTATAGTGTTTGTTGTGTCTTAATGGTTGCCTTAGCTTTTAAAGTAACAGCTAACACAAATAAACTGTTGTGTACTCACCCTCGTGTCATTTTAATCACATATGCTGTTCAACAAGGCACTGAAAAATCATTGGACATTGGAAGAAATTTTACTAAGCTTGTGCCATTTAGCAACAATTAAATTTTCTTTCAAGCCCCATAAAGGTCAAAAACTCAGTAAAACAGCACATACCTGTATGCTACATCATTGCCATCGAAATGATAATCATGACAAAATTTTAGGCAAAGATTTAGTCAGAGGACATGGAATAAGTTTAATGAACTACTTTTATGATATATTATAATGCCATGTGCCACGGTATTGTTGAATGTAACTAAATTTAAACTATTCAAAATAATTTTTGTTAGTTTAAATGCATAAGTAAAAAAAAAAAACAGTAATTCAGAATAAATAATACTAAAATATAATTGCTGTTTTTTATTGGGCATCATGGTCAAATGTGTAAAATTATTCTTCAATATTTCTACTCGTGGCAGAAAAAAAATCAGCAGCATATTAGTTTGGAAATTCATGAGGATGAGTAATTAATTCATTAAATATTTAATTTGAATTTACTTATGTTGGCTGCTTGATCCATGCAGGGGATTTAAAATACATCCATCTTTTCAAATCTGAAAGCAATAGTGTCACACGATCAGATACTAACAAAATGTATTCAAATTGCAGATGCATTATCACTCTGAAAACATCCCATGATACATCACTGCCAACAACATCAAACAGCAAAGTGCCAAACAAACGCTTTTTCGTCTTCTCAGCACATGACACAAGAGGAACTTACAGTTCAGCCCTTCACAGCAAACAGTGAACCTGTAGAAACTTTCCATTTCCTCTAAAGGGATCTTCACCCAGCTCCTGCAGATCTCCGGGGGCCGGAGGTGCGTCCCAGTCTCCTCCGTCAGGATCATTTCACCTCCTTCACTCGCTCTCAATCTGCCCTGCTGTTTTTACTTTCCTCATTTATTCCCCCTTTTACTGTCACATCCTGTCTGTCCTCACCTTGAAAATACTCCCTGAATGATCACGGTCTATCTCTGGCACTCTGCCGCTGTATCTCTCTCTCAGGTGTGAGTGCTGCAGTCAGGAACATGACGCTGTTTCTCAGTCACGCCCACCTGAGACACAGGTAACGCCTCACAACAAAGCTGCTCACTCCAACACATCTCTGTTACTTCACCTGTGATTTCAGCCATTAGCACAAGCATCTGCACTATCATCACTTTTACACAATACATGCCCCAAAAGAAGAAGAATTTAAGTTATCCTATCAATAACTTACAACAACAAACTAACACTAAAACTATTAAATATATAAAAAAATAACTAAAAATAATATTTTAAACGTGTGTATTTTTTACTATGATTTGCATAATTTGAGTATTTTTTATATGGGTATTTTATAATATCTGAGAAACACTAAAACTCAGTAGTTTGTCTGAAGTTATTATTATTCAAATATTATCAAAACAAATGATGAAACGATTAAGATTTAATATACATCATCTTTTTTTTTTGTTTTGTAAAATTTAATTTTAATATATTGTTTTAGTGTCACAGTTTTTTGTGCACCTATAAATCTTTTTTAATTTTATATTTTTAATAGATGTGTTTATTAAAATAATTTCAGTTCCTAAAATATTAAATTAAATGTAAAATAAAAACATATCCGTAAAGTTTAAAATGTTACAACTATATTTTCACTGTAAAAATCTGGCAAACACAGATGCTGCTTTACAAGAAATGTCACTGTTTTTACAGCATGATCCACTGTCATATTTAAAATTGAATTTTGTATCGTAATTTCTAGGTTTTTTACATATTATTTAAGATTTTTGCATATGGAGTTAAGGAAAAAGTGGAGAAATGTCTGCATGTCAGAGACGTCTCATATAGTCTCAAAGCTCAAGATCTCAAAGGTTATCCAAACACATTTACCTTGTAGCCGAGTCTGCGTGTACCTGGTGTGTGTCTTCCCAGGTTTATGGACGAAACAGCACGCTGTTTCCATTTCTGATTATCAGGATTTACTTCTCACAGCAAAGACAAACACAGACGTAAATGTATCCAGCACAGCTTCAGCACTCTAACTGCTGTCCATTATACTTTGACCTCACACAAACCACTGAAGGGTAGTTAACCATTACCAGACACCCTTACAACATACAGCAGGCTGGAGAACTCCACATGGCCATGATTTCTATCAAATAAAGATCTCAAACTCAAAATATATCCCACTCTAAGTATCAACAGCGTTATTATAGCTAAGTGAAACTAAAACCACCTTTTTTTTCACCCCAAACAAAATAAATGTTAACTAAAAAAAAAAGAGAAAATGTTAAAAAGTAATTTTATTTCAGCTAGTTTCAACTAAATTAGCCAAATTATATTAACCAAAAACATTTTAAAATAACAAAAAAAAAAAAAAAAAGATTAAAAAAAATACATGCTATGACTAAAACCTATAACAGTATTTCAGTGATAATAAAACAACACTGATGAATGATATTAAGAGTAATGCTTGCCTTAAATAATGCTACACGCAGACAGGCAAGGAACAATTGGGCTACAAGTGGCGTACAAACATTACATTCTAATAACAAAAGACTTTGAAGACTTCATGCCAAAGTTAAAAAAGATAGTCTGCATATGACAGATAATGAAGTCCAAAATAGCTTGTCTGCATAGCGCAGATACAGAACAAAAGAGTGTGACAACATCACAAGGATGCTGGGAGTCGTCTCATATTAAACACACAGAAAGTCAAACATCAAAGAGCAAATACACACACAACCACACTCCGACTTAAGCGGCATCCTGTTACAAGCAAGAAACAGACACAGAGCGGCTTAAGATCAGAGATTTACTCACATTTCAGGACGTCTGACATCTGCTCTCCAGTACAGATACCGCCACAAGCTGTCCTTGCAGTGCCTTGTTTTTGAGTGTGTGTATTCCCTATTTTGTCCGCTGTGTGCTACGCAAAGCAAAGCAATTGTTCAGTTTGTGTGTGTGTATATGTGTTTTGAGAAGTTGAGGTGATACGTTATTTGCCCATGTCTATCAGTGTCTGATGGCATGTGTGTTCCCTAAATATACCAGTCCAGCTCTGTGCTGAGATGCACCGGTTTACTGTGAAAACAAAACTTTTAGCATAATAAAGTGTCTGAGCGAGAGAGAGAGAGAGAGAGAGAGAGAGAGAGAGAGAGAGAGAGGATGTGTGTCAGTGCAATCCGGGCAATGGGCCATCCACATGCATCTCAATGATGTGAGAGAAATCCCACAAGGAAACCACCTCTCAACCATACACACACACAAATGCACAAACGTTTGCTTAAATTGGCCTAAAAAACTGATCTGAACACCTAAAATGTAAGAATCTAATTTTAACATATGTTCATGTTCAAGGAATAGTTCATCCATTCCATTCTTTATTTAAGGACACTTTTTGAGAACAATAACTGTAAAGATAACTATTTTAGCATCCACACCAAAGGAGGATAATGTTCTGTTTATTGTAAGTGCAAGCTGCGTTTCTGTCATCTCATGCTTTAAATGCTTAAGCTCTTTAAAGGCAGGTGGACTTTGATTGGCAATTAATGTCTTTGTTTATTAGCTTGATTCCATTTCTAATTCCTTAGAATTATAACCATATTAAAACTTTATAGTTATGGTTGTCAGGCTTGGTGTGAACGGAGATTTACCTCAGTGTCACTCCATACCAGTATATGCTTTTCCTTCAAAACGAGATATTTTAAAGTATGTGCAGGTCAATTTTTTCTATGCATTTACAAAATACAAAATAATTTAGTTTTTTTAAGTTAAGCATACACAACGACAGCATTACAGTACCATAAGTCTGTACGACTTGTGCACTATTTCATTGTCCTTCAAAAAAAATAAAATTAAGCAATCATGGAATTTTTAAGCTACTTTTGCAGTCTTTTTGAAGCCTGAAAGTTTCAGTTCTCATTCTTTCAAACTACATGAAAATGATCAACTGGTACTACATTCTTTAACGTGTTGCAGTTCCTCAGAAGCAGGAAAGTCATATGAGTTTGGGATAACTTGAGGGTAAGTTTCGTTTTTTAAATGAACTATTCCTTTATCTGCTCACAAAGTGTCCTAAAACTGAATGACTCAGAATCTAACAGAGGCAGTCAGCAAAGTCCATCCTGTTTCCTCAGCGAAACCATTAGAAACTCCACACACACACACACACACACTGATATTCTGGTCTCTCACCGTTCCAGTCCCTCCAGGAGCTCTTGCGGTTGAAGGTTGTGAAAGGAGAGAAGGGGACCCCCTGTAAGACCGTAGCTGATAGGTTGTAGAGGAGCTGGGTCAGTCGGGACAGGATCCTCTGTGGGGCGTCCTGGCCCTCCTGAAGAAACTCAGGCAGAGACATTTAAACTGGTTCCCACAACCAGCCTTGACTGGCTTTGGCTCGACCTGGTGTCTCGGAACCAACCCAAAACCAATCCGGATCGATCCACATTCGGTCCAGACCGATGCTAAAACTGTCTTGACCGCACCGGGGCAATCTGAACCAAGACCAATGAAATCCCAAGCCAGGATGATTGGATCCAAGAGAATGCTGGGAAGACTACAGCAGCCCAGTCCTGGTCTCAGAGGGACCCGCAGTGAGAGGCTGCATGCAGACGCATCTCGGACCTCCTGTTTGTAAGGAAACAACCCCGGCATTCATGCACGCTGTCGCAATAAACACACACACACGTATTCTTGCAGAGGAGAGAAGAAGAGTGGAGGAGAGGGGAGGGAGAGTTTTAGCACAAATCCCCTTCTGCTCTGCTAATTACACACACACACACACACACACACACACACAAACACACACACACTATCACAGACACTAATCTCCAGCATTCTTGTGCGCCACTTAGGGGCCAAACTGACTAACTTTCTCTAAAAAGAAAAAAAAAACTTTACATTTTAACCTTTTTTTTTAGGAATCATTCAATAAGATATTTTACAATAGCATTTTAAATGATTAAATATCCTTTAATGATTCTGAAATGATTCGTACATGCTTAAAATATACGAAAGTTTGAAAAACATGCAAAATTTTTTGTATAAAAGTCTAAAACTGCATAAGGGCATAGAAGTAGGTAATAAACAAACTCAAATAGAAGTCAATGCAAAGTCTTGTGTGTGTGTGTGTGGGTGTGATGATGTGTCAGATGCAGAGAGATGAAGAGCAGGATAAACCATCTTAGAGGTTAGTACGAAGCACCTGCACACCTACATCCACCCAAATAAACCAGAGCACAGACTGCAGGGATACACACACTAAATAATGCATGGGACTACAACTAGCATGCTTCTTTAAGTGGGTTTGTATAATTCATACAGTATATGCAACTAAACGACCATATAGAAAAAAAATATTTTATGGGGATGGCTCTGCAGAGACTTAACTGGCTTAGTTAGACTACTTAGCTAACACAACACATCATTTTGCAAGGCCAAGCAGTGTTTATTTACACACACACACACACACACACACACAGTTCATAAGCATCATATACGACAGTTATTTATTGTCTGAAAGAAGTTTTGTCTCTCTCGTTCTCTCTCACACACAGTTGCTCTCTGTTTCTCTCTTTGCTCTGAATCTTTCCCTGTTTCACCCTTGGCACTGTCGTCTTCAGAGAACACAGATAAAAGAGGGAGAGAGAGCGCGCGAGAGAGAAACTGCCTGCCAAACTTTGGGCAAAGACCTTCACAGCATGTAATTTAGCCCTCTAGTTCTCATCCTATTACCACGGTGGAAGTAACCCTACAGAAGAAAACAGCCTCCTCTTGAAAGACCACAGAACCCGTTACCACGGCAACCCACAGACACAGTACAGTATTTAGAGCCGTATTATAATAGTCCATGCTAAATAGAGGTAAAAGTGTACAAAACGCATGACAAATTTGCTCTTTGTTTCAGTATTGTATTACGCTCTTCTGCTACTTGAGCTGCGACATCTACACTTTTTGAACATCACTGAGTAAATCAATGCTATAAATCAAACAACTAGACAAGCTATAGGCATGCTTGACCAAGCCTGTCCTGACATGATTTTAAAAGCTTGAGATTTGGAGGTTTTAGTCTCTGAAAAGCAAGTCAGATGAAGAAAGGAAAACAAATGTAATCTCAGACAGACCATGTACGACCACTTTAGATCCCATTCGACTTCATTTGACCAAAACCAAATGAAACCGGTTCAGTCTCAAATAAACTTTTTCAGATCCATAAGATTCCTAAGATACTGCATCTGCCATTTTTAGGTATTGCATGCTTTCAACAGCATTTCCTGACATTAGCATTTAATGTAACGTGCTGCTATCATATTTTAGCACATACTTAACATGCAACTAGCACGTTTTAGCTGGTCAATAGCATGTAGGGGAGTGTGAGGGGTTAGTTGTTACACGCGGCTAGCATAACCAAAATTTACAGTAGGCTATTTACTATTTGCAGTATCAGCACCTACTACCGTTGCAAAATTAAAAAATATATATTATATTCATATTTCTAACTGAAGTCAATTTCTCATCTCAGTTGTTAATATTAATTTAAAATGAAACAAATATGCTTTTATTTTAATCTCCAATCTGTTATTTATCAGATTCCCTAACTTGCAGACATTTTAAATTCCAGTTAGGCTACGCAGGAAGGTGGTAACGCTGTTAAGTTGTGCCCTGCTGTTTTTAGCATTATGCTATACGACATTAGCGATATAATTTACACTATTAACACTATTTACTATGAACTTAATAAGAAAGAGTGGATAAAAAGACTGACAGTTCATCTTTAATGTTCAAGAATTATTATAAAAAAAAAATGTAAAGCATTGTTTATGTGCTAAGAAGTGCCCGCTCCTCTAATCCCATCACTAGCACAATGCAAGCAAGTTTTAGCCTGCTTTAACATTATGTTTAAACAATCTGTTAATGTTTTAGCAAATTGATAGCATGTAGCTAACATGCTTTAACACATTGCTGCACAAAACATAACATGTTTACCAATTTTTATCACGTTGGTAGCATGTTTTACTACACTACGGCTAGAATGAATTAGCATGCCGCTAGTTGGTTTTGTTTCTAGCATACCAATCCAGAACATCTCGAAGCTCTTTGTGGTCATAACCTTAAAACTCTAGGACAAGATATACTGTTAGAAACCTTCTCTCCAAAAATTATAATAAGCTTGAGTAGTATGTTTGCTCTGTCAAGCAACTAACTATTAGCATTATTAGCAATATTTAGGCCTATGTTGCCAGTCATAGGTTTATCAGGATTGATCATTTATCACAGACTTATCTTTATTATTACCTCTGATTTAGATCTTTGATCACATCTAACTACACGAGAGATGTGACACCCCAGATTTGCACAATAGGTGTCTTTATGAGTGCAGACGTTGTGTCATGTGTGAGTGTGTGAGAGAGAGACTGTGATAAATGAGCAGGCAGCTGTAGGCCAGCATTAGCTCTTCGCCTAGACAGAGTTTTTAACACCCAGTAAACACTTGCAGGCTCTGCTTGAAGTTTTTTATGACACATAATGTAATGCAGCATACTGTATGAGAGATGGCCTCAGGTCAACACAGAGGAGGAAACTGATAGCATGGTCACACCAAAACGAACACACACAGTATTCCCAATTTGCATCTAACATCAACACTGATATTGCAGTGTTTTTTCAACATCTTAGATTTTGTATAGATATTGTAATAGGTTTATAAGTATTTTGTTAGACCTTACAAACACTTAACATTAAAAAAATGTAAACACTGAAACGTTTTAACCACATTTCAAAAGCGAAGGTGGTCAGGTTGCTCTCTTTGATGGTGGGAACTTTACATGGACTTTTTTTGATAGAGTTTTTTGATTCTCAGAAATTCAGTTTGGATGTTAAAGATATATATTTATACATTAATATTTGGGTCTGATTAGACTCAATATACACTATCATTCAAAAGTTTGAGGTTTTAAATGCTTTTAAGGTCTTTGATTTTTACAGAGGCAGCTTTTATTTGATGAAAACTGCAATATTGTTAGATATTGCAAATATTTTCAGCTGTCATTACTCCAATCTTCAGTGTCACATAATCTTTCATAAATCATTTTAATATGCTGATTTTGTGCTAAACATTTCCTCGTATTATTATTTGAAAACAATTGTGCTGCTTAATATTTGCTCAATTTATACAAAAATAAAAAAAAGATAAATAGGCATAACTGAGTTATTTATAATGAATATTCTGCATAACTGTTCTGGAAATCATATCATGGGAAGAAACTAATGATATCTAATTTAGCAGTGCTTCAGCAAATAAGTGAGTATGGGAACACAGGTAGGTTGAGCGTGAGTTCACCACAGTGTAAACAGTAACGTGTATCTTTATACACTAGAGCGCTAAAGGCCAAAACCTCCAGTCTAAAGGATGACCCATTTACAGACATATAGGGCCGGTCTCCCGGAGAGGAATTAGATCAAGCCAGGTCTAGACCTTTGCTAATTTAGGACATTTAAGAATTTTTAGAAACATGTCTCACAAAAAGGCATTATCTGTGAGCATTTTAAGACCAAACAATGGCAATGATGTATTTTAGGATATCTCAGTGCAAGCCTTTTCCAGTTTAGACAGCTCTTAACATTTATTTTAATCTAGGGGTCTTAAACCCTGTTCGGGAAATTTGCTTTGTTCACGTGTGTTAGTGATTATTCACGCAAATCTACGGTGGCCTGGAAGGGCAAAATGTGAAACACTTTTACAAAGTTCGAGACAAATTTACATGTTGGAAAACATTTTTACCTATCATAAAACACAATTACATGGGGAAAACACTTTTACCTAGGATGAAACAAATTTACATTTAAGAATGTATTTATTCTATTTCCATAATATTTAAATGAAATATTCAGAAAGGAGAAAACGGTCATTTTTTCGTTTTCATTTGTTAAAAAAAACGGAAAAAAAGAGATTTAAGCTTGATTTTCGTTTTTGGTTCAGGGGTAGAAAACGGATAAAACACTCAAGCAAACCATTGGTCAACCAAATTTGAGCCCATGACATCATCCTCAGTTAGTTCAGCTAAATAAAAGTCTTCTGCTGCTATATGGTCTCAGTATATATCAATATGTCAGCTTTTTGTGCAGCCTAAACGCATTTCACAAAAATATTTATTTCACAAATATTAATAATGATGATTAATCTGTAAAAATGACGGCATAGGCTATATTTTTTCCCACAAAATAAAAAGTGATGGTGCTGGTGCCTCCATGTCCTGCAGAGCGCGCTTTAGATTCTCATCAAGAACGTGGATATACCACAACATCTATTTATTTTACATAAACATATTATGTATATTATATTATATTATATTATTTTATATTATTAGATTTTATTTTAGGCAAGTCGTGATGACTTAGGAAGGCTAAATTGGTCAAACATAGTTTATGATCAGCTTTGTCTGCATCTCGCTGCTTCCACCTGGCTGCTTGCACGTTAATTTAAAACACAAAAACTTATACAAAAATGCTCCAAATGTTTGTTTTTTTCTAAATTAACTATACAACGAAACAAAATGTAATTATTTTGCTATTTCACATAAATCTGAACGATTTCAGGTTAGGTCCTAAGCATCTCGGTTCAGGGCCAGACTAGGGTCTAAGTCTGAGGCCCTGCAACAACAGGCTATGTTCAGAATTTACATAAAATGTGTTTTTCATGCTTGACAAACTAACTATACTACACTGCTTTCATTCATCTTTATAAAGAATGTGTAATGTGATTCTGCAACTGAGCATAAATTAAATTCATTTAGTTAAGTTGGAAAATGTACAGTACACTACAATTCTAAACTTATGCTATCAGGGTGCCAGGTGACAAAATTATCTCTATGACCAAATGCAGCATCAAAACTTATTTCCATACCTAATAAATATTTTACAGTCACTGTCATGCTGTTATGCTTAATAGAACCTCAAAAGCTTCCCACCAGTGGCCCGAGCTCCTTAAAGGGATAGTTCACCCAAAAATGAAAATTTGATGTTTATTTGCTTACCCCCAGGGCATCCAAGATGTAG
>JAUMHQ010000044.1:21881410-21893810 GCA_032361165.1 Enteromius paludinosus | reverse complement strand
AAAGCACACTTGAGAGGCCATCTCATCACCTTACACCGGTTTGTTGCTGGAGATTGATTGGCAGTAACTGGATGGGGAGTTACCGAACACCGGAGGGCAGGCTGAAAAACCCCCGTGGGCGGGTGGGTGTGACCGAGGAGTGCGCGTGCGCTCACGGGGCTCGTGACGTTCTGGTGCTAACCGACGGGAGTCGGGAGAGGAGAGCTCTACTACGCCGAGAAGAAGCAGAGCGAGTGCGTCAGTACACCGGAGGGACGCTAGACAAGGAAGAAGTGGCCAGTCCCTTAACAGATTCAGGCAAAACCTGGGAAAACGAGAGCGTGTTTTTTTTTTTTCCTCAGTCAGTGTTTTTGTAGGTGAAGCCGGAGCATGTCACTATGACAACGTTTGGACTTTACACAGTAGCCTTCTTCTTCTTCATCTCAGTAACGTTAGGTGCTACTCTTTAGATATCACAATCGCAGCAGTCGCGTAGGACTGTGAGTTGTCAAGCCTTGAAGAAGAAGCCGTAGAAGACAGTCATGGATCAGAGACTTTCTACATTGATCAGCTAGCGTCTTGTGCACCCATTCTTCAAGATTAGAGGAGAAAGCGAAGACGGCACACCTGGAGCAGAATGGATTTCAGTAGCATCAGGAAGCTCATCACTCGATACGTGAGTAGTACAGACGATATCGCTCTCTCTCCAACTTGTTGGTCTGATTTCGAAGGGCTGCGCTTCTTCCGACACACATTTTCTACTTTAAACGTAAAACGACTCGTTGTATGTTCGTGTGTCCGTTTGTAAGGCGTTGGTGCATCACTTTTGAGGCTCTCTGTCAATATGAAAAGAGCTAGCAATATGGACACAACCAACCGGTCTCTACTGTGACCAATCTCAGTCTTTCGTAATGAAGTTCTCTCTGCGGTTTCCTTCCGTCTGACAGTGGCCTGATTCTCAAACTCGCTAATGTTATGGTTTCATGTGTGTTTCAATGATGGTGACACCGGCTGAGATTCACACAGTGTGTTATGAAATACCAAAATGGAAATTAGCCTCAATTAAGTCAAATGTAATGCGCAGGTGTGGATGAATGATACAAAAAATGTGAATAGTTTAGTACTGCACACTTGTCCTGTGTTTTTTTTTCTGTTTAGATTTTAATCTAATATATATATATATTAGATTAAAATCTAACATGGAATAAATACAAATATATAATATAAATATAATAAAAAATATAAAATCATATATATATATATATATTGCATGCCTAATGTTTGTATTTCCTCTCTAAAAATCATGATTTTTGGCAATCTATAAAGTCTAAGCCAATATTTGCTAAATGTAACCACATTATAAACGACCCCCAAAGTAGCTTATCCAGTGCAATTTCGCATAAATGTTTATTTAGGCTATTTATTTTCTGTGACATATAATGTAGTTTGACTTCTTTTGTTATTTGTTTACAAAAGAAAAATCGTGCAAAAGTGTATAATGATTTTATGCTCTGTTAATTGAATGTGGCTTAAAGGCTGAAACGCATGTTGTTTTGTGCGTCAGTAAAAAAAAAAAAAAGCCAATCAAATTCCATTAGAAACGGAGAAACATTGTTTTTATTATATAATCCAATCGTTTTCATGGACGTGTTCAGTCGATAGGTTACTGTATGTCATTACTACACAGATTAGACCTGCTTTTAAGCCACTTAGCACTCAGTATAGGCAAGAGTGCATGCTAAACCAACTGTCCAAGCTGTTGGGGGTTAGAGAAAAAGATTTGCTGAATCAAATAGTGTTATCAAGAAGATTTCTTAGTAGGGTTACACAGGTGAGCATGTGTGAGGTTAAGAACATTTTACAGTAGAAAGCTATTACTGCAATTATATAATTGTATAATTATTATTATTACCATCATTATTAATATTGAAACATAAATTGAAACATTGAACAGTAATAAGATGGTGTTGATAGGATAGTATTTTGTTTAAGGACGGAAGCAGTTTAATGAAAATCATGATACGAAGTATAAATAATTGAAATATATGAATATAAAAATATTTGATTTTAATGCACTGCACCCTGCTTTTAATGCACCCCATCAACTTAAGCATGCACACATACACATATTTGTGTACGCGGAGGAGGTGAACTTTAAACGCTGAAACTGATGTTAGTATAGATGTGGTATGTGTTATTTGAATTAATATTATTGGAATTATTATTCATATTATTACTGTTATTATTCATGAAATTGCTACTGTCGTCATCACAGAATATTGTTGTTATCATCACCATCTTTAGTATTAGTATTATTTTATTTAAATATTATAGTTACTAATATTATTATTATTATTGTAGGTATGCTTATTATTATTATTATTATTTATTATTACTACTATTATTATGCTTACTAAGTACTATTTGAAAACTAGTACTACTATTCCTACTAATATTTTGTTTGGGTTTCTTCATTTTTGTTATTATCATTGCGGTTCCATTGCTGTCTTTATTTATTATTATACTTGCTAATACTACTCCAATGCTATTAATATTATTCAGATGGACATTTCTATTTATTTTCATCCATGCGATTATCATTTCTGTTCTATTGTTGCTGTTTAATTGCTGTATTTATTATTGCATTTGCTACTGCTATAGCGCACATGCTACTAACATGATGCAGGTGATTGTCATTGTAGTTCTATTGATGTTTTTTGTGTTCACTTTATGTTGTGCACTAATACAAAAGAAAGGAAAAGAAAACAATATTAGATGTTATAGTAAATATGTTGTTTCTGTTTGCTTATGTAAGCCTGTGAACAATCTGCATGAGTATTTAGTTCTCCATCACTGAAGGCCATACGAATCTGTTATTCTGTAGTCTTTCACTGACATGCGAACAGATGAGCAAAATCTCTTGCGCTGTCTAGACAGTCTGTAGAAAACCCGATGAAAAGTGTGTGATAAACATGACGTGAGAAATGGTTGTGTCATGTCACAAACACCTTTCACCTTTGTTTGCTCAGGTTTTTACGGTAAACAATGTAACACATAGAGCTGAACAATAAGGGTGCCCTGATGAACGATCGCTTCAGTGTTATTTTATTAACATTGAGATCATTTTGAATTGTAGTTTTGCATTTTGATTTTAACAAGATTTGTATTAAATGTCTGTACAGTTATTATTAATTTAATAACCGTTCTAGTTGTGGTTATTGTAGTACATTAAGTAGGGTAAATGAAAAAGAGAAATGTTGCCAAGCTAAATTAAAATAAGATTAGACATTAAAGTTTAGTTTAGTTTAGTTAATTACCCTAGGCTGCTTGTCACAAAATATTACAATTGTTGTCATCATATTCATGGATTTTACTTCCTTGCCCAGTTATAAACTGATGTGATTATTAAAATAAATATTATTGTTATATGGTATATAGTTAAACCGTCAAAATCATATTTGCATCATTGAGGTTTGAGAATAATGCTTCATTTGAAATGCAAAGCAATGAAATCCAGTGTATTTTTTTTTTTTTAGTGTGACTTTGAAATGAATCTATCCTGAGGAAAAGTTTAAACTTGAAAGTTAAATGCATGTCGGTTTTGCTTGGAAACAGGCAGTTCTAACTATCGTTTAGTGAGAGCTGTGTCATGAGACTGTACTGAGTGTGTTAGTCACATGAATGTGTGTGTGTGTGTGTGTGTGTGTGTAAGATTTCCTGTGAAAAGCACAGTCCATGCCACTGCTCTTTGATCTAATGCGTGGTAATGCAGGTTGGCAGAGTGAGAGGGGAAAGGCAAATGAGAGTACTGAGTAGACGAGAGGGGAAGAGAGATGGAGCGAGAGAGGGATGGAGAATGAGATGGGTCAGAGGAGATGAGAAATAAGTCCCAGTGCGGATTTGACTGGCTCAGACAACAAAGGAAGTGACAGTGGAATGATTTGCTTCCACCTGTAGTAGCGCTCACTTCCAGAGTCTGTCTGCTGAATGGGCATTTTCACTGTAGGAAGATAAATATGAAAGGGAAACCTGAAACCTCTTTAAATGTTAAAAGCTCATCGTTTTTAGTTCAGCTAGAATTAGTTGGAAATATGGAAGTTGTTGTCTGCTTTTGAAGTCTGGAAGAATGTTTCCTGTTTACGAGAGAATAGATTAGATTAGAATATAGAAGCACGTCAGAATTATCAGTTGCAATCCCAACTTAAGGTGAGGTGTGTGTTTTAATTTAATCAAATTCTTAAAATATTTCATACATAAAATACTTAAAACATGGCAAGACAGAGATCGTGTTAGACAAAGTGTAAGAGACTACAAATATCCACATACCACACACACAAATATCATTAGGGCAGTTATTAAGAAAAAAAGCATGCAATTTTGAAAATATGAATACTATACTAGTCCAAATATTACCTGATAAAAAAAAATAATATATATATATATATAAATAAATAACAATAATGCAAAATAGCTGCCTTTAAACAATGCTTACAGTTATTGACATTACAGAACAGGTATCTTTATTACTGCATGAAAATACAACTCCCAGCCTTCACCGGCTTCTGAATAATTTTCAGCATTGGACAGGAAGTAGTATGACTGCCCATTTCCTGTCCCAGGAGGCTCAGAGGTAATTTGAGCTCTATGTATAGAGGTAATCTTATTGTCTGTGGTCAGCATCAGGAAAGACTTATTGGAAATCATCCTACATGAGCAGGAATATGATTCAGCTGGTCAGACAGTAAAACAACATGGAAAGTCATACCAAGCAAATTCATACAGTACATAAATATCTCTGTTTTCAACTATGGTGATCATCAGCTGTAGACTAACTAGCATGAAGTCTAGGACTAGACGAATTATTAGGAATATGTAATATGTAGGAATAACATACTACCATACAATAATTATTTCTGTCGTATGTGTAATTTCTATGCACAAATCAGCCAGAAGTATTAGTTGTTGTGAATTGATTTTTATTCTTTTAACGAAAAAACGGATCTGATGTGTACTGTTAGAAAACAAAGATCTGTAGAAAAAGGTACTGATTACTCTCTGCTAATAGATAGGACATTATCTATTAATTTTATGGATATTTCCTTTAACTCTAAAACACAACAATGCACTTTGTAATTCAAAATGCATGGAAAACAGCTCTGAAATCCTTTAATAAACTTCACTCAGAGTGTAAAGCTAAGATGTGTTTATCTAAGACTGCATTTTGGCTAGTTTTTGTCTACTAAGGTAACTGTAAATAAATCACAAATTGTAATAAGGTTATGTGACAGCAGTGCAGTATACTATTATTATATGCAGCAAGCCTGCCAGTAATGTCAACCATAATAACACATTGCATTGATTTTAAACATGTTTTCATGACTAGCATTAATTGAGTTTAATAGAGCAACACATATTTTATCAATAAATGCAACCTAATGCAACACTTTAGAGCACAGCAACTAGCTGACCAAGCAACGAGAAATAAAACCATATCATCAAGACAACCATAATTTTTCCTTAATTAGTTTAAGCTTATGTCATTGTTTATGCCTTTGGTTGGATAGTAACACCCACAATCTGAGCAAACCATATGTGGATATTTACTGTATGTGTCTCTTATGATGGATCGCATTGGTTTAATAAAGCTAACAGCAGCAGATCAGGGTGATGTCGCCAAAGGAACAGTTCATGCAAATGAACGTTCTGCCATCGCTTGCTTCCCTTCGTATCTTTACGAATCAGTAAGACTTTCTTTCTTCCATAGTGGCAGAATTAAGAGGGGTGTGAAATTAAGGTTTTACACTGCTGAGGACTGTTTGCATGTGGCGTACTCATGCAGGCACGTACGCAGTTCACCATTCATCCCGTAGACAGCGGATGCTGACCCGTGAACCGTATACTAGAATGATTTGTAATCAATGTGGGTGATGAAATGATAATCATTATCCTCATGCTTGACATGTGCAACCATAGTTCAGCTGAAGTTCATGGTCTCCGTGAGTTGAGAGTTGTGTAAGGAAACGACCAGAAGATTTTTGCCATTAAAAGCTAAATGTGTTCCCGCCGCAAACTTATTTCGACTTTTCCATTTGAGCGGCCTGCTGCATTCCATTCTGAGCAGCTGATAAGTGACAGCACACTGTCAGCCGAACGGTGGTCCCTCAGGGTCTGTCAAATAGCAGCACCATGTGATTCTTTTCTAAGCAGAATGATCTAATGACTGGTGCTGTGGTCAAACATGATGTTATAATGATGATGTTAGACGATGCCGTCGTCCATCGCCGATGTTTCACATTAGACATCATACGATGCCAAATTGGTCGACATTGCCCAACCCTATTTTACAAAGTTGTATGCATATTGTGCATACAATACTCCATGGACATGACTTGACGGTTAAATCAAACATTTCAGACCATGACTACAGTGTAGTGCAATTATATTTGCACGTTTGGAGCTTTTGGGTGGAACCCTGTTCATGCTCACTTCAGTTGTTCTTAGAAAAACCAACATGCTGCGACAAGCAGAGAATGTTGTTCATTCATTAGGATGTGAACTTTTCCTTTTTTACTTGGAGGGTATTCAGTTATTTTCCTAAGTAATATTAGATTTATTTTAGGATGCAGATGCATTCTCAGAGTTCTTTTAATGTTCACTGAGATTCTTGAAACTTGTTTGATGCACGTCTATGCCTATAAATCAAGACAAGGACAGTCGTACCTCTGCTCGAAGCCACTGCAGATGCCCTTTATGATAAAAACTTCTTGTAGACCTTTTGCTCCCATAAGAAGTGCTGTAGCTCTTGAGGGCTTACTGCGCTCTTAATGCAACAGTCAGAGGAAAGAGCCACTGGAATAATGGCCTATTGATGGCTGTGAAATTGAATTGTGCTTGTTAAAAGAACACATGACCGTTCACTCGATAGAAATAGAGAAGTCTGAATGCCATTAAATGAGCAGGTGTTTATTTGAAAGAGGATTTTGGGCATTACATTTAGCTTTGAGATAGGGGGAGGGGAGTATGAAAGAAAGGATTGGATTGAAATGACCTTCACTGGATTTAAAAGTTATAAATTTGACATGGATGGTGTTTTTTTTACATCTTAAGGGTATTTTCTTTATCTTTGGGAATGTTATCCTGTTTACTACTAAATCCATGTGTATGATTTTAAATGAAAAACTAATCTATCATACTAATTTTTGTACCCTTTGCAAAACATCCTGCATTCTTGCACAGAAGATGTGTAGAAATATAACAATGTTTGGTATGAGTTATTCAACAGAGATTCTTTGCTGAGTCAGACTGTCTTTGTATGAAAGGGTCGTTGAGTTTACGCAGTGTACCCACAGATCGATGGAAGCGTTTACAAGGGCTCAGCTGCTTAAATCCAGGTGTCCCTGCCTGCTAGGAATGGAAATACACATTGCACTTGTTCCTTTGCTGACCTGAGATCAGTTTAATAGTCCATCTGATGACAGTTTTAGGTAGAGGATGGACAAACTAGTCCCAGATCAGTGCGAGAGGAAATATTTTGGTTATGGTACATAGGGTCCTGATTACAGCTTCAGATTTCTAGGCCATGTGTATTTTTGACACGGTAGTAATTATTTATTTTTAGTGCTGACTTTACATTTCTAATCTTTAAAGGTCCAATTTTAAACCACTATCCTGGAATTAACATTAATGAGTTTTTGTTGAAGTGAGCTAATCAGTTAGATTTAATGAAGCTATTTTAGCATGCAATGGGCATTTGGCTTTTCACAGATATCCAGATGGAAGTTTCACGAACGTGACTCATAAAAAAAGTGTTTTAATATATCCCTTAATCTATCAAAAACCACTTTCTAACCTTCACCTGTCCTTGTTCACGTTCTCTTTTCGTCCCATGGAACCATCACTAAAAACATTGAATGCTCTAAATGAGATTAGCAGGAGACAGGAGAGTTCAGCGGAGTGAGCTGCCAAAAGTTCTGGTCATGTGACCTCACCCCGTCTGATCCCATAAGGCCCCAGGTGGTACAAAACCAGGCCAGGAAGGCACAGAGAGATTTATTGGAATGGGAATTTAGATATTTATATTACATATTGGGTTTTGTAGGGCCTGTGTTTGTACTGAAAGGTTTTGTCTGTCAGCACTATCAGAGCTTTTTGAATCTGACTGGAATGGACTGATGGACTGCCAATCAAGAAACTACTATCATTTCACTGCTCTTCAGGCGTTGTGTGTGTGTGTGTGTCAGTCTGACACAAGCAGTCCTTGTCTAAGCGACGAACAAACGGAGCATGTGACGTATTGTGGAACGGGGATCTACGCAACTAAACATAAGGCATGGAAATTGACAGGATAAAATTTACGGTCATTAACAGTGTGACCCAGTGACATCCAGCTCCCCATAGACCTGTGCTATATCTTCTGATAATGAGAAAGGAAACAAAACTTCACACTTTGTAACACAATATTCCCAAATGACTACCCACATGTTCTGATGATGTACTGCCTATTTTATGCAGGTGCAAGAAAAATAGGAAAGTAGATAAAAGTAACACCACAATCAGCCAAACAGTCCAACTGCGCTTACTCCCTCATGCAAAGATACCCTCAGCACTATCACATATCAACACTGTATTTGTATGAAGCTATAAAAACATGTTCTTTCTTCAGGTCAGAGTGACTTTTTAAGTGGTGGGTTGTCAGAGAGCACTTTTTAGTCTTGTGTTTTAAAAAAAATGCAAGGCAGAGCCAAACCAGAGGACTTGAAGATTTACCCAATCACCACACACACAGATATATAGATAGATGGATAGATTATGCCACTCCAACCAGTTTTTTCGGTTTAAAAGCAATGTTCCATCTGAACATAGCAGTTCCTGTAAATTTCTTTACCCATCAGGGTGGTTTATGAAGACTAACATGTTTATCTGCTTCCTGCTGGTCTGTTTAATTATGTATGAGATCAAAGTCACAGATGAAGTCATGTTATTAACATGCTCGGGACTCATGATGATTACAAGATTAGTACTCCCTGTGAGGGGGCTACTTAATGAGCACAGGCTAATTAGCTGGGGCGCATGCTGCATACGGCCAAGAAAAGTTGATTTGTGTGATCACTTTTCCTCACTTGTTGCAATTTGCATTTTTATAAAGATTGCTGTTGAAGAATAAAAAAAAAAAAGAGTTGTTACCTGCTGTGTAGTTCACCCAAAAATTAACTGGTTGTTCCAAACCGGTATGACCTTCTTTCTTCTGTTGAGCATACAGCCAAACCAAACAGTTGGTGGACCATCAGCTGTTTAGAAATTGACATGGAGTTATAGTTTGTTTGGTACTCGAGAATTTACTATTGGAGGCATCCACTGTTGCCAGATCTTTCCTTATGAATCAAGTCTTGTAAAGGCATGTGTCCAATACAGTTGGCTGTCTTTGCACTTGTAGGAGCACCACTTACTTGAAAACTATAAAGCTGGCTGGATAAGAAGGTGTGAAGGGAATTGCTGCCATCTTTTCCTTGCATTTGCTTTTAACTCGCCTCATTTGAGTACATGCCGTGATCGCGGGCCATTTCTTCCCAGGAGCTCAAAGGAAGCAGGGGCATTGATTTATTAAGAGTTGGCAAATTAAACCAAACCTCATGAGAGCACCTGGCTTTTTTCGGCAGCCCCATTTGCCATCATGGCACATTAATGAATAGAGGGATAATAGTCGTCGCCGTCTGTAACTCTCAGTGACGCCAAGCGAATGTGCTGTTTTAGACTCCAGAATTACTCTTGATTAACTGGTGGGATTGCGTATGATGATGGCATTTGTATTCTTCCTCCATGGGATATTTGAAAAAATAAATGAGCTTTTTACACAACGTTGCAGTTCCTTAAGAACGTAATCCATTCTTTTGAGTGGCCAATGATAAGTTGTAATGGAGGAGATTATTAAGGGGCTTTCATTACCAGAAAGCGCCTGTGGTCAGTTTAAATTGGAAACTGCTTTCTTCTGTGGCTGAATACTGATACTGGTGGGTAGACACATGGACAGGGTCATGATCATCACATTTAATATCCTGGACCCATCTGAACCACATCAGGCTTTAAATCTATAGACGACACTAAAGGCTGTAAGCAACATCTTAAGGTTTTTATAGTAGTTACCTGAGTAAACCGGTTCCTCACATTTTGCCAAATTCAAGTCAATATTCCAGATCTTACTTAGTAAGCACTGTGGTATGCAATACTGAAAATAAAGCTTGTTTCTTGGCATCTTGTGGAACATCCATGAAACTTTCACACTGAACGAAAGGTTCTCTGTAGTGAAAAATGGATCTGCAGATAATTTAAAATGTTCTTCACACTAAGAAATAAATGGATATGAACTGTTCACTGTTCAACCTTTAAGGTTGTCATTTTCATAAAAAGCTCTTGTTGAAAATATTCATATGTATAAACAGGTATTCTGAACATTTAAAGGCTCAGCAGAATCTTGTTCTATTGACCTATTTTTTCTTCACCTAGGGGAATTCATGGGCCCAAAGATAAATAGGCATGTTAACACTCTTGGACGTTTGCTTGGGCAACTTCCTGTGGATAAATTAAGCTTGTATCTCACACAGGAGAGTCTCAACTGTTTCACTCTGTATCTCATCTTAGGCTGAATTTACTGAACTGTGTGAGCTGAAGATGAGCAAAGAGTTTGGTTAAAGCGACAGCCGGATCAAGCGTTGTGTAACATTAAAATCACACAGCGAAAAGCCATTAATGGGCACAGCCAGGACCTCATAAGACCCCACAATCCTTTGAGTATCTGATGATAAAGCATGTGAGGGAAGACGTTTCTTCGAACCGACGAACAGGTTGAGAGAGTTCATAGTGGTTTCATTGTGAAGCGGAGGATTAAGCTACTTTATTAGTTAGTCTGAGAGTAGAAATTGCCCTTCATTGTGTTACATAGTCCTGCTGAGTTCCAAAGAGGGCTCAATAGTATAATGAGAATAATGGGATAATATAACAGTATAAAAGTTTACAGAATAATGGTAGAGATTATATGTGACTGATAAGTAAGCCTAAAGTTATGCAGTGATACAGAGCAGAATAGTATTAATTTGTTTACAGTTTAAAATGTTGTAACTTGCCTAAAATGTTTAGTGCACTTTTCGCCATACTGAGTGTCGCTAAAACACAGGTTCAATATGTGAACCCTGGCATGTTTTTATTATGTTGCTATAGGTATGCATTACAGTGGTTCAGAATTGTAATACCCGTGGACTGTCGCTAAAAGTTAATGCTCTGTCATGTTGGAAATATGCCCTACACCAAAACCTACAGTCTCTGAAAACTCAGAGATATGAAGCTAGATTAGTGTGATGCTAATGTTCATGTTTTGAACTCATGACATGATATTCTTCAAGAAAATTATGCTTTATTAATCTAAACTTTGTAAATTTGTGTGAAAAGGAATAAAACGTTTTACTGCCTCTAATGTTAGTTTCTTTTGGAAATTTCAGTGATATTTACTTATAGGTTCATATTTTTGTCTCGCTAAAATGTGCACCATCATTAATGCCATGAGACCAGGTAGGACTTTTGGAATCAGATGACTTGAGGGTGTACAGCTGATATCTTAAAGTCTTCTCAGCTTTCCTTTACTTTCTTCTATAAAGATGTTTTTAATTTGTATTAATGTATTAATTATGTTTTATTCAGTGCCCTGGTGCAGATGCACTGACCATTCTGTAAGTCACATATCTGTTATCAGCATATGGACACATGAGAACATACTGCCGCAGTCCATGTTAAACGCTACTGTGTAATGGTAGATTCCTGCCATACCCTGGGCTTACTGAAAGTCACTGGCAGGTGGAAGAAGCGGACAGATTATGTAACACACGTTTTTTTTTTTTTGCTGGAAGATAAAAGCCGAAGCTATATCACTGATTGCACGGGAATTGAATGGGATAGAGCTGAGCAAGCTCAACTGTTGTGGTGTTACCTGACTGAAGGCTGTGATGGTGAAAATATAACAGCTCATTTTATGTTTATGCAGGAAGTGTTTATTGTGAGGTATTAGCGAGCATCTTCATCTAATGTTCATGAAAACACCATTAGAGTGCAGAATATGTGAATGAACAGGAAGAGATGATAAGCAGATTTGTTCTAACGGTGTAGAAAAATGATAATCAGATTAGTGGTGGGACTGTAGTCAGCTTGATGCATCGATTCGATCTTAAACAGCTCTCTTCTGTTTACATTAGATGACAAGCTGTTGATAAGGAGATTTTTAAAGTAATTTATTTGTTTGAATTTTAAAATCTGTCAGACAAATCATTTGTTTTTAAAGTGTTAAAGGTGCCATAGAAGGAAAAACTGAATTTACCTTGGCATGGCTGAATAATAACAGTTCAGTACATGGACATAACATACTGTGAGTCTCAAACAC
>JAUMHQ010000044.1:21827396-21863248 GCA_032361165.1 Enteromius paludinosus | reverse complement strand
AAGCTACATACCTTCTATGTACATATCAGAGAACAATTTAAAATATTCTCTCAATGCATTCTATGGCACCTTTAACATTAGGGTTTTATTTTCAAATGTTTTGATAGCTCACTGCCAGTAATTCTTATTAGATGGGAGGTTTTTTTTTGACCTTGGAATGCCAACTAGTTTCTCTTGTGCTCTCCTCTCTATACAAAGACCTATTATGCAGTTCAGGACACAAAGGCATTCAGCACAGCGGAGGAGGTGGACACACTGCACGCTACGATAGAATGCGAACAACCCCAGCCAGACCTGTACAAGTGAGTGATACACACATATATATCAGCAGAAAACACATAAACAAACCCTCGCTTTCTCTTACAGGCACTGACTGTGCATGGAACTACTGTTGGACTGGCACAACTGCATGCCACACACTGCAGATAACCCACACAAATATCCTCACGTGGTGTCTTTACACACACACACACACACACACACACATTGACACAGAGCCCAGACTAGACATTAATTTCTGTCTTTTCTTCCTCTTCGGCTATAGATTTGTGGGACGCATCAATATTTATTTGGATCAAGACGAGCCCATTGCGAGGTAAATCTATACTCAGGAAATGGACTCTTAATTAAGGGGCCAGTGTGTGAAAGATTGAATTCAAGAGGGACACTTTATCATTTTCATAGAACGGGTCTCTCTTCCAATCCTGATTCTGAATAAAGAATTCTGCTCCCCTTTAGTTCTCCTAACAATCCATTTAACTTTCATTAAAAATGTTGTATTTGATACAATTATGTAAATAAATATGAACGTACACCGTATTGAAATTGAACACAAAATATGTAATATTATGGAATCGTATATATAATATATATTGCATTTCATATAATAAATTGGAGCAAATATTGTTATCTTGATACATTTTCTATATGCAAATATGTTAATAAATCTGAATAAATATAGTTTTTAGAATGATATAATTATGTAATTTATTATCTGTGAATAGAATATAAGGTTCAGTTAGGCAGCTTCACAAATATTAAATTTCATACTTAGCACATGTAGTTAATTCATATTAGGATAGTTTATACATAACATGACTGTTTTATGTGTTTTAATGAATGTGATATAATTGTGTAATTTATCATATGGAATGGAATACAGCAGAATGGAATGTCATCAAATAGAATGGAATGGAATAGAAGGTTCCTTTAGGCAACTGCACAGATATTTATTTTCATATTTAGTACATTTGGTTACTTAATATTAGGATAGTTGATGTAAAACAGGATTGTTTTTTATGTGATTTAATTTATATGAAGGTATAACACGAAGTTAGTGCATATTTTCAATGCTTTAAATAGTCACCATTTCTTTTAATTTAATGCTTCCATTTACCATTTCACAATTTTTTATCTTTTACAAATGTTTTTTTTTTTTTGAACAGATTAATTTGCAGTAGAACACATAGAATCATAATTTTGTTTGTTAATCCTGACTGTAATGCTGCATTTGATCTGTTTGATTATTTTTAGACCCCTGGGTTCTGAGAACCTGCTGCTGCGAGGAGCCACACTGAAAAACACTGAATACATACATGGTAATAAAAAAAACAACACTACATATGTATGTTTAATTTATGCGCATACACATATTTATAGTCGATTTAAGGTGTGTATGTATTAGTTTATGTGTTCCACTGTTTGCACTCAATCTAATTTATTATTGATTTCGATGCTAAGATCCATCACTATAATTTGGCGCAATGCTAATGTGATTTTTTTTTTTAGGCAATAGGAAGGGCAGGAGAACAAGAGAGGAGAGTTGCTGATTGAGTCGTTCTGTCACTCTGTTCCCACTGTAATTAAATGAGTCACTGAGGCTTGTGAGATCAGAAAGAAGTTCTTAATTGCTTGAGATAGAGAGAGAGAGAGAGAGAGAAAGGGCGAGAGAGGGAGATGAATGTCACATTATACACATGAGGATTTTAAGAGCAGGGCAAGCTCTCAAAATGTTTAACTTTGTTACAGCCGAGCCATTATGATATAATGGCACCGTACGATAGGATAAAAAGAGCTCAGTTATGTAACAATGGCTTTAATATTATCATAGCATCAAAGTGGCTATATAGAGACGGTCATAGAGGGGTATTATCATCTCAAAATGCTCTTGCTCGTTTCTTGTTTCTCTAGCTGTGGCCATCTACACTGGCATGGAGACCAAGATGGCTCTCAACTACCAGTCCAAGTCTCAGAAACGCTCTGCTGTTGAAAAGTAAGACACGGCGATTGGCTTTCGATCAGTTTATCTTGCTGTCAGCATGTACAGGGAAATGCATTTAGTGTGCTGTTTGTAAAGCAAATTGCTGGCTTCTGTATTTGATGTCACAATTTGTATCAGGTTGCGCTCACATGTGTCTCGCTGACAATTCTGTCAGACAGATAGATGCAGCCATTTAGAAAGCACGTAAAATATGTTTATATTGATTAAGTAGGTTGACTTTTTAGAGATCTCCTTTCAAAGTTTAGATAGCATTGACTTTTTCAATCAAATAAATGTTGATTTTGTTTTTATTTTATGTTTTTGTAGACTTAATTTAATTTGTACTGTAGATGTCATTTGGACAGGAGATTTATTTGTTTTTTTCTGAAAAAGAGAGATATTAAACTCGAAAACCCTCAGGGAAAGTTACTGCAGTTAAATCTTGTCACCCTGATGTATGATGTGTGTCTTTCCCATTAAATCCAAAAATGATTATGCTCATACTGTGAGACACTTGGATCATCTCATCGCTTTATGTCCTACAGGTCTATGAACGCCTACCTGATCGTGTACCTCTGCATTTTGATCAGTAAAGCTCTGATCAATACTGTCCTGAAGTATGCCTGGCAGGCCAACCCGAACAGAGATGAGCCCTGGTACAACCAGAAAACTGAGACTGAGAGACAACGACATGTAGTACGTGCTAAAAAAGAATGCTTATTATTATTATTATTATTATTAAAATTGTATATATATTTTTTTCCCCTTTTTTATGTATTTTTTTTTCTTATTATTTTTTTATATTTTCTATTTATTTACTATTTTATTTTGTTTATATAATTTTATATTTTATGTATTTTATTTTGTATAGTTAATGGTTTTTTTTTTCATTTAAGGAATTTAGCTTTTCCAGATAATGACAAATTCTATTTGT
This sequence comes from Enteromius paludinosus, assembly GCA_032361165.1. Taxonomy (NCBI): domain Eukaryota; kingdom Metazoa; phylum Chordata; class Actinopteri; order Cypriniformes; family Cyprinidae; genus Enteromius; species Enteromius paludinosus. Next base: position 21,860,054 of record JAUMHQ010000044.1, on the reverse strand, counting down.
GTGCTAATTATTATTTTTGTTAGATATTTTATTATATTTATATTTTTTATAGCTTTTTTTTGTAATACTTTATGTACTAATACATAATTAGAAAGATATGTTTCTTTCTAAAGAATTATGTCACACTTATTATGACTTGTGCTTAGAATCATGGGAATAATACATTTATAATAATAATAATTAATATTATTATTATATTTATTGTATAACATTAACTATTTAAAAACTTATTTAAAACAAGTGAGATATTTTAATTTGTAATAATATTTTACAATACTTCTGTTTTTTAATCAAATAAATGCAACCTCAGTGAGCATAAGAGTCTTTTTTTTTTTTAAACATAAACAATCTTGGCCTCTATTGTGTGCTATATTTTATTTTCCTTTACAACTATATTTTTTATACAACTATAAAATATACGACTATATTTTATGCTTTCATATCATTAACGCAATCTAAGCAAACCAATTGCACAAACTCACGCTTATTTAATTCCCTGCATTTTGTCCCATCAGTTAATCCGGGCATTTACAGATTTCCTCGCCTTCATGGTCCTGTTCAACTACATCATTCCCGTGTCCATGTACGTGACTGTGGAGATGCAGAAGTTCCTCGGCTCGTACTTCATCCTGTGGGACGATGACATGTTTGACGAGGAGCTCGGAGAGAGACCGCTCGTCAATACCTCAGATCTTAATGAAGAACTTGGACAGGTAGGATACCTCTTCAATCTACTCCAACTGCTCCTCACTCATCATTTGCTGACTGTCTCTCTTCTTTCTCCATCACAGGTGGAATATGTCTTCACAGACAAGACTGGCACTTTGACAGAAAACAACATGGAGTTGAGGGAATGTTGTGTGGATGGGCATGTTTACGTGCCACATGCCATCTGTAACGGGCAGATCTTACCTGGAGCTGCTGGAATGGATATGATCGACTCCTCTCCAGGCATAGATGGAAAGGTGAGCTTGTTCTCAGGTTTTCCGTAACTGTTGTAAAATCACAGTTCAGTGGGTATTTGAATATATTAAAGTTGAGGTCAGTTTATATATATATATATATAATTGTGGTTAATATTTATTAATTGCATAAAAATATACATGTTTTTGATTGCATAATATATGTGCATTAGTTACATAATAAATATACACAGCACATATACATTTATTATAGATTTTTTTTTTTTTTAATGCAATCTCTCTCTCCCCCATTTTTATTTAAAATAAATGCATTATATAAATTTTTTATCATCTAGTAACATGACATTTTTTTATTAATAAGTGTGAATTTAAGTATGCAGATACATTTTGGACCACTATAGAAGCCATAAACATGTTTGTACAGTGAGAGAATTGTTATTGTGAGCGGCAAGTTATGTTTCATTGCACAGATAAATCATATTATCGCAAAGGCAAGTTTTTTCATGAATATTTTAGCTGTGGATGGGTGGAAAGATGGATGGATTCAAATTTTATCTTTGATAAATGAGCTTAGAGCAAAGTGACATTAATTCAGCAGATTAGCTAAAACATCTATTAAAGAAATTGTTAATTTCCCATCATATCTCTCATGGTTTTCAGTATGGTTTTTATGAATAACAGTTTGAATCAACCCAAAAAGCTTTCTGTAAAAATTACATTGTGTGGATGTGCATGATAAAATGAAATATTAGAGTTCACTGTTGAGATTTTTAATGCCTGCTTGTATCAGATGTACCCAAATATTTACTGGATGCATGAGTATTGACTGCATTTTGTTCAGAGTTAGACACAGATAGCCTCTTTTATCTCTCTGCCTCTGTCACTTAATCTCTTTTTCTAGTCTCTCTGTCTTCCTTTCTTCTGGTATGTGAGGAAACTTCCTCTGAGACGACTCACTCGTCGTAAAGGGAAATAGTGTGTGTGATGATTGAATTACCTCATGCCATTGCATGCTATTATTAAAAGTAATATTTTACTGTTTAAAAAGTCTTTTTGTTTTAAGAATGATTTTGTGTGCAGTACTTCAGTGCAAATGTGTGCATCTCATCAGGATCGAGAGGAGCTGTTTTTCCGTGCGCTGTGCCTCTGTCACACAGTCCAGGTGAAGGAAGAGGAGACGGTGGATGGCATAAAGAGAGGAATCCATCAGGGCAAATCCACCTCCTTCTATATCTCCTCCTCTCCAGATGAGGTTGCGCTGGTGGAGGGCATGAAAAGGCAAGATGCATACTATACATACATGCACTCACACAGACCTACGATAATTTATACTTTACCCTTCAGGTTTTGATATAATGTTTCTCAATTTGGGATTGCATTACCCTAACTCTAAACATTTTTAGAGTAATATTCCTGAACCCTTCATTTGCTGTATATACTGTTGCGACTGACCTTTGCCCTTCATCACGATAACACAAAAATTTGCCTTGATTTTCTTTCACCTGTTCAGGTTGGGCTTCACCTATCTCCGTCTGAAGGACAGTCACATGGAGATCCTAAACAGAGAGGATGAGATGGAGAGGTGAGCCATCTGGAAAACAGCATGAGCGCAAAGACTAGCAGTAAACTAGCAGCTTTTAGCTTCATAGCAAACCACTAGCAGGGCTGCTCACACCCCCTGTGGTGACTGCGGCTTTAATTTTCTTGTCATGCTATGTATTTTGCCACATGCTCTGTGAGAAAGAAACCTCAGCAGACAAGCAGTTTGCTCAGCCTAATCTGTAATCATCTGTGTATTTACTCAGCAGGTTGTCATATAAATGTCATTGTGTTTATTAAAATAACACTGTTATACAGTATCTTGTGGGAAGCAAAGTTTCCCTGTTAAGTGAGTGTTGTAAAATGGCCGGTGTTTGTGAGATGGTGTGTGTGTGTGTGTGTGTGTGTGTGTGTGCGTCCTTGAAGGACAAGGACCAGCCATAATTAGTGCAGCTACACACTGTCCTACAGCCGAGAACATGAAGGCCAGCACGGAGCACAGTCACATAAAAACTCTGTCTCTCTGTGATAAAACTGTATCCCAAAGGACCCAGTCAACTTTATGTGTACATAAATGTAGTTAGTCAGAAATAGTAGATCTGGTACCCTTTTAAGTCTACTCTTGCAACATTGTCTTTTGTGTGCGTTTGTGTTTATTCCTTTTATTTTGACCTTTTTTTTATTTGCGTTTATTCTTCACAGATTTGAACTGTTGGAGGTGTTGAACTTCGATTCAGTGAGGAGGAGAATGAGTGTTATCGTAAGATCAAGCTCAGGTAGGATGAACACACACACATGCAACTACATTCAATATGTGTGTATGTATGTATATATATATATATATATATATAAATTATATTATATAAAAAATCTTATATATGTACTGTGTATGTGTATATATATATATATATATATATATATATGTATATGCAGTCTAAATGAGGACATATAAAACTCATAATTATTATGCACAATTAAGTGTAATTATGTATAATTATAATTATATAATTAATTAGTCTAAAGAAAGCTCATGTCATTTTGACATGTTCAATTTTGTGTGAATTAAGTATTTAAAATGTGCTAAAATATTACTGCAGTTAATCATGCCTCCTGACCAGTATGTTAATTATATTTTTATTAAATAATTAATTATTAAATCCCTTATTCATTCATTTATTGAGGTTAGTGATATTAATTTATGTTTAATGAAATAGAAATAATACAAATATATTAACTTCTAAAGTGACATTGCCATCATGTCTATTTAATGTTTATTTTGCTTTAATGATGTGTCTTTGAATGATCTCTGGAAATATTGATATGTGCAATTATTTGATGAATCTGCCCGCCGTGCAATAAATTGATTACAATTTTAGAAATTGGCAGCCGTAATTATTCACTTTACTTATGAATGATTTTCCCGTCGAGAACATCCCCAAAGGGAATTAGCTCATGTCTGGGGATAATTTTGTCCTCAAAGCGTAGCGGAGTAAACACACACATGCACACTCATTCTGGAACCGTTACACATTCCACTGAAAGTCTCTGAGTCACCATGTGTGCCCAAATGCACCAGTAATGGCCAGTTAATGCAAGTGGGTCAATGTGCTACTAGCATACAAATGAGAGCAAGATTTAGACATCTGTATAATTCCGGAATACATTCAGTCACATACAATTGACGTGTCTTCTAATATAAAAAGCAATTAGGATATTTTTGAATATACTGAGAGCCTGGCAGCATAACTAATGCGCTAAGTCAACATGTAACAGCATTCGTTTTACTATCATATTATGATGCGTTTCAGAGGGGAATAGGATAAATAATCTTAAGAGACAAAAGATTAGGTAAATAGGTTACTACCTATTATAAATGTATTGAAACCATGATATACTGCTGGTTGTACAGTGTCCTCCTATTAACTCTTTATTTGTGTTGATAATTGTTTGTTTGTTCTAGGAGAGTACTATTTGTTCTGTAAAGGTGCGGATTCTTCTATTTTCCCACGGGTGGTTTCTGGGAAGGTGGAGCAGGTCAGAGCGCGAGTAGAGCACAACGCTGTGGTGAGCAGAAATCGGAAACATCTTCATCTTCTTTCTTATTTTAGCAGAGCTATTTATAAGCCACAAAAGCACCTTCCCAGATCTTGATTGGGGGAAGAAAAGCTCCTCTCAAATGTGTTTGCTTGTGCAACTTTTGTTTAGCATGAACGTCATCCTCAAAGAGAGCTGAAAGAGGAAAGTACCTCAACATCACCGAAAATGAAAGAGAGCAAAGACAATGTGTCTATTGTCTTTTCTATTTATGTGATCTGACACGGCGGCCCATCACTGATCTCACTAGCTTTCATAAGAGGGATGAGTTTTATAAACAACCGTTAACCGTCATTTGTAGTTTTTGCTCTTGATGATCTAATGAATCTAATTATCTTAAACTTCACATATATATGGAGTCAATTGCAGAAAAAGAAAATAATGATGGTCCCAGGATCTTAAGGTTACTCTGTGTTGCTTCATTGTGTTACTCACAGATCTGGGTCAGGAATGACATCACTTTAGAAAGGGGTTTGGTTGCACTGGTGTCTATGCTGATTCATGATTTTGGTAGCCATAGTGAAAAGGTTTCTGTAGAGAGACAGACAGAATTGAATCTTTGTTTTCAAGACTGTCTGCAGGACATTAGTGATTTATTAATAGTGATAATGGAAACTTTTCTACTCATAATCTACATTTCAAAGTGTTAGCTCACCAACAAATGATTATTGTGTTATTATTTACTCAGCCCCGTGCCGTTCTAAACCAGTATGTCTTTCTTTTTCACATGGAACAAAAAATGACATGTTTTGCAAAATGTTCACACTGCTCTTTTACATTTACATTTTTAGCAAATAAGATGTCACCATAAAATGTAACCTTTTTGACTGTTATAGAAGCATACTTTCATTACAGAATGAAATGTAATAAAATTGCAAAAAAAAAAATATATATATATATTGCAAGATGTTAACTCTCAATTTGAGTCGCAGCACCTTGTTTACGAGGCAGTTGTAATAAGCTTGTGTACTTTTTAGGAGCATGTCCCACATGATTAATTCTATTGAAACGAGCAGTGTGCGCATTCTTTAAAATATCTCCATTTGTTGTACCAGAGAAGAAAGAAAGTCACAGGTTTGGAACAATTCATGTGTGAGTAAATAATGCTAACAAATGTATTGTTCTTTTCTTCATATTATGCTTATTCTGGTTAATACTGCTTAAAATACTGCTTTTACTTTTTGTAAAAGAGTGGACCTGGCAGGCTAAGCTGACATTTCTGTTTCAAATCTTCCCCCTGTAGGAGGGCTTACGGACCCTTTGTGTGGCTTACAAGAAGCTGACTCATGAGGAGTATGAGGAAACGTGCCGTCTCCTCAACAGCGCTAAACTAGCTCTGCAGGAGCGCGACAGGAAACTGGCTGAAGCTTATGATGTCATCGAAAAGGATTTCATCCTGCTGGGAGCCACGGCTGTGGAAGACAGGTGAATCACTGTCAACCTGATTAACATTTACCAAATACCACAAATACCATCCAAGCTTGATTTAAAAATTATTCTGCTGAAGTGAATCAAACTTTTGAAAATAGTAAATAGCTATCAGAGTGGAGTCCAAACCATTTCATGCTCCATTCCTTTGTCAAATGCGGAATGCAAATCCAAATAAAACTTAAAGGTACAGTATACAGTGGGATCAAAATGAAGCCAGCAGTGGACATAGGAGAAACTTAAATGAAAAAAAAAATTGTTTTGTTATCCAGCATGATCAGAATGAAAATGATACATCAATAATATTTTCTTTTTCTTTTACAAAATACGGTGAATAACTTGAGTTAAATATTTCTGTATTGTTATTCGTGGCCAGTTGAGTACAGTATGTTCCAAAGAATTGTTTTATTTCAATGTTTTATTAAAAAAAAATAATGATCTGTTGGTTTAAACTTGTTTTTGAATCCCATATTTTCATTGTAGTCTAAGACTTTTGGACTCCACTACAGTACATTCCTGAGAGTAGTTTGTAGCTACACAGGAGTGACTATAGAGAATCAGTGTTCACGTTCAGTGTTTTTGTGTTGTGGTAGTGCTACTTTCAGTCATTCATCTGTGAATATGTAGATTACCCTTCAGCACTAAGAATCGGGGCCTCATTCCCTCTCGCTCTTGCCAACTGTGCCATCAAAAAATCCATAATGTCGAAATATGGAACCATGAGGTACAATGCATTTCTGAGCAGGTCCGAAATTGCTTTCTAAGTTGCATGTTGCTTTAAAAAAAATCTGCATGTTAATAATAACTTATGTTTTACATAAAGTGCCTTATGCATTTGCCTAAATAAAGAAGGTGCGCTTGCCTGAACTGACATGGGGAATGGATGTGTATTAGCAATATTAGATTGTTAACTGGCTGAATTCCAAGGTTCCGATTGGCCCAACAACTGGGTGGAAGAGTTACAGGTCCAGCATCCGTTTGAAGCTCACGTGAGCACCCGCGGCCCTGACAGAACCAGCGTGAGTTAACGCTAATTGCACAGGCAATCAATAGAGTCCATCCGTTAGGCTCCAGTGTCCTGATAATGAGCAGCTAACGTAATTAGACCCCCTCTTGAATCAGTCGGGGCCGGCAGACGTGGTTCTGATGAACTACTGTTTTGGCTTATGCACTTATGGATGCCATCCAACCCAATGTTATAAATAAACACATCAATCCATGTTGGCCGCCTTAATGAATATGACAGAGCAAACAAATAGTGATTACTAGACGGGAACTTATTTTGTCAGGCTGTGTTGATTAGATGCAATCAGTGCCCTGTAGGCACCAGCCTGCTTGTGTCTTCAAGAGGTCTCTCAAGATCATGTGTTAAAAGTCAAATATACAGGAAGCTAATTTGATAAAAAGGGCAGCGTTGACTATTTGTAATGCGTTTATATATAAATTAACAGTTGTGAGTTGTGTAGCAATGTATGAGTGACGTTCAAATCAAGCAGCTTGATGTTGTTTTAAAATTCATATGACCAACTTAAACCCGCTGCAAAATATTTCTTAATCTGGTGACTGGACTTGAGATACAGAAATTACTGGATTTTACACACAAGAATTCTGTAAATGTCACTGCGCCCTTGTAGGTTGTGTTTAAGAGTGTAACAAGATAGTAAAAAAGAAGGGTTGGACTTTATTTTTATAAGAGACGTTTGTGTTTTTATATCTGAATAGAGCCTTACTTGAATGCAGTGGATTGTAATCTATATTACAATAAAGTTTAGGGAGGCTGCATTCACTAACAGCAACCTAATACAATGCCTTAAATAAACATTTTAGAGGTACAGTAGGATATGTTATTCCGAAGACAGTGTTGTTGTTGTTGCTTTTTAAATAAAGCACATTAATCGTGCACAGTAATATGCAGAAAAGTGTAATTAAGGAAACAAATCACATAAAATCTGATTTTAAGCCAAGTTTTTTTTAAATACCAAGCCAAATAGAATGTGGCGGAAGTCAGAAGGAATGTTATGACTCACCAGAATGTTGCTTAACTTGGGGAATTTGTTTTGCTTCAATAGAATGTTGTTAAGTGAAATGCAATTCATGTTATTAGAATGTTTAATAGGTATTGTAGTAGAACGTCTTGCGGTTTCTTCCTGGGAGTCTTTGTGAGAATGTCACTTCCTGCGTGGCTGGGCTGTGAGTGAGGTGCAGCGGGGGGTGGAGTCTTAATTATCTGGCAGCAGTGGCACTGTGAATCTTGACTGCTGGGCTGCTTAATTACTGAGTGAAGTGGGCTGAGACATCACACTGCGGTATAAGACCTCCCCGCCACCGAGCCATGCAGAGCACTGTCCATTAACTTTCACTCCGGCACTGCGCAACGAATAAAGCACACAGAATTCCTATATACTATGCCAAGTCTTACTGCTGCCACTATACAGCAGAGACAACTAAGCTGTCTTGACTCAATGTTAAACTCTGCAGCAAGTTTATATTTCGACTAAATGCAGAAGCATGTATGAAAATTATTCTTCAGCTTCAAAAATAGTGACCGAAAGGAAGGAATTTCATATCCTGTTTATACACTACAGAGTAAAAGTTGGGGGTCCTTTTTTAAATGTTTGTCAAAGATGTCTCTTATGTTCACAAAGGCTCATTTATTGTTTGCAAAAAATACAGTTATTAACACACACATATATATATTTAATGTATGTAATATTTTTATGTAGTTTTCTAGTCTTCACTATCACCTCGTCCTTCGGAAATCATTCTAATATGTTGATTTCATCCTCAAGAACCTCTTTTTAATTGTATCAACATTATTCAACTGTATGTTCTTTTTTTTTTTAAGATTCTTTGAAAAATTTCTACCCTCAAACTTTTTGTGATTTTTAAACTTTGCAAACTGAACGTTTCTTGAAAATTGTATTTTGAAATGATCCAAAAATGTAAAATGTAACGTTTGCTAAGGTTACATTGGTCATTAGTTGAGTGGCGATTCAGTGGTAAATATGCCCCCCAGCTGGTGCTCTGTACGTTATCTGCTTTTAAAGTCATCTTTGTTGTCATTTTACATTTCAGGCTGCAAGATAAAGCAGCCGACACCATTGAGTCCCTGCACAAGGCTGGCATGAAGGTTTGGGTCCTCACTGGGGACAAAATGGAGACGGCAGCAGCCACATGCTATGCTAGCAAGTTGTTCCATCGCAATACACAGATCCTGGAACTGACAACCAAGCGGACAGAAGAGCAGAGTCTCCACGACGTCCTGTTCGATCTGAGCAGAACTGTCCTGAGACAGCATGGCAGCATGACCAGGGACACTTTCTCAGGGTGAGTACAGTACACATGTACATGCACACATAGACCCTCACAAATGCAGACACCTTCACACATACATGTCGGTCCCCACAGGCTCTCGGGTGATTACCATGACTATGGTCTGATAATCGATGGAGCGACACTGTCAGCTGTTCTGAAGCCAACACAGGAAGGAAGCAACAACGGAGGGAACTATAAGGAGATTTTCCTGGAAATCTGCAGAAACTGCAGTGCTGTTCTCTGCTGTCGCATGGCACCGTTACAAAAAGCACAGGTACCACAGCATTTCAATCTCAAAGAGCATACACTACCATTCAAAAGACGGGTAAGATGTAATGTTTGTTTTTTTTGTTTTTGAATGAAGTGTTCATTTTTACTATCATAGTTCAATTTTTTTTAATGAATGAAGTTTAAAAGAGCAGCATATATTTCAAATACATTTTTGTAACAATGTAACAGTCTTAACTGTCACTTTTGATCTAATTAATGCATCCTCGCTGAATAAACATTTCTTTCAAACTGAGAAAACTAATTAACTAACCCCAAACTTTCAAATGTTATTGTAAATACCTGATCATTTCCTATATCATATCATTTGCATTATTTCCAGTATTATTTAGGTAAAGGTTGAATAAAATTTAATATGTATTAATATTAACATTTTAGAAATCCATATTGGTAGTTGCATATTGCCCATACAAAGAAAATAGATCCAAACAAAGAAATAATGTTCGAATCTCTGATTGAGCGAGTGATTCAGTAAAGAGTGTCACTTAGTTTCTTCTTAAATGAACTTGAGCATTGCACAGCATTGCATCAGGGTCAGAGAAAAAACTGGAACTGGTATTAAATACTCTTTTTATTTTTGTGCAATCTGATATCTTACAGTTCCATTAAAATGAGTATTAAGCCATTTTCCTTGTGGGTTTCATTGATTGAGGGTGATTTAAGGTCTTGGTGTCTATTTGGGGACATGCAGTTCCCACAATGATGATAAAACCTGACTCACACAAACACAGCCACCTGCCAGAGACAGGTTGTCCTCATTCCCTTATTGTAATCTCTCAGGTTGTGAGTTACACGGCGCAATCAAAAGAGACTCCAGTCTCTTTCTCGTTCTCATTTCCTGCGAGCTAAACCTGTCAGTCACTCTCTGGGGCTGCTAGGAAAACCAGAAACCATAAAGTCATGAAGTGAGAGAACTCGCCGCATTACAAGACAATTATTGATGTGAAACGAACAGTAAAATCCCATGCAGTCCATGTGTACCATAAGCCAAATCAAACAGTCACTTCGTATGAGATCTAATCACATCAGTCACATGAATGGCCAAAAACCCTGATTAATAATCTAATCTCTTAGTCTCAGCTCTGATTTGACCTGTGGAAATGAAACTGTTCTTTCAGATTGTTAAGATGATAAAAGCATCAAAAGAACACCCCATCACACTAGCCATTGGGGACGGAGCCAACGATGTCAGCATGATTCTGGAAGCTCACGTGGGCATAGGTGATTTCACAATTTTTAGAAGCTATGGCTTCTCAGGAAGTAAATCTCTGGTAGGCTTCTGTTAAATATCTCGCATGCAAACTGACTGGTTATTCTGCCTCTAGGGATCATGGGTAAAGAGGGGCGTCAGGCGGCCCGTAACAGCGACTATGCAATAACCAAGTTCAAACACTTGAAGAAAATGCTGCTGGTTCACGGACACTACTACTACATCAGGATCGCCGAGTTGGTCCAGTACTTCTTCTATAAGGTGAACTCAAACAAGCAAAATGTGTAGACGCCCAAAATAAAAAAATAGCTGATTGCTAGCTGACACAACACAAACAGCATCGCCTGCGGTTGTAAACACAGGAAAAAAAAAGTTGCTTAATATGTGTTGATGCTACTTTTCCCCAGGAGTTCTGACTAAACCACTGAACAGTCTTGTTGAAAATGCAACATTAATGCAGCGCTATTTATAGCTAAACAGAATTCACGAATGCACACACACAATTTCGCTGAAGGGTTGAGTGCGTCAGGTACTGAGGGGCTGTTTTCTCTCCGCAGAATGTGTGCTTCATCTTCCCCCAGTTTCTCTATCAGTTCTTCTGTGGCTTCTCACAGCAGGTAAGCCCATTCCTTAAAGTGTCTTAAAGGTCTATTGCTTTTAGACTACATTTGAAATAGATGTTGAAATTGACACATGGAATATGAATGTGCGTGGGGGTTAAAAGAAAAAATTGTTTCCCTTCAATTTGATTTGCAGCAGCTATAGCACACTGATTGTTTTTGTCCCTCTCCAGCCACTGTATGACACGGCATATCTGACCCTGTACAATATCAGCTTCACCTCATTACCCATCCTCCTCTACAGTCTGATGGAGCAGCACATCAACATGGACATCCTCAAACGGGACCCTACTCTCTATAGGTGAGGAACGTTAGGGTTTCACTAACATCCCCTTTATCTACACTTATTGTCTGAATGTGATGCAATGATTATGCTTTATAGTGAAAGCATAGGATAAAAAATATCCTAATCTCCCCCATATAGATTTAGATTTGAGTTTAAGTTGTTCTGTTGGCTGATACGTGACGTGTGGTACTTGTCATCACGTGCACAGGGGAGGTATTTTAGAGCGGCACGTTTACTATCTGTTCACTATTCTATTTCTGGGTCCCTCTGTGAGACCTACTGATAAATCCCTGTCTACACAATGGCTATTTATACTCACCTTGGCCTCCTTTTTGCATGACTGTTGGTTCGCTGAGACTCAAAACACTCATTATTTCTTATCCTGAGATTTGTTGTCCCTGAGACGAACTTCATAGTGTTTTTCTCCCTTGCACCAGTAGTCCAGAATAATTTTTATTTTGTCATATATATTAACTAGCAAAATTTGCAGCAGCAATATTTCATGCACAAAAATAAAGGAATTAAAACACATATTCGTATACATATTTAACTAATTCGTGTTGTAGTGATAGTACAGCACTGGCCCATTCAGGTACTACTTAATATGAAAATCTGTTTATATTGTAGCTAATGAACCACCTGATGTAGCCCAATCTCACTCTCTCTATATTTTCCCCTGTTAATAAAATGTTCTTTCTGATTGTGAGCCTCCAGGTTTTCTCACTTAATCACACGAACACACTGCTTCCAAATACGAGGCTTCTATAATTGGACCGTTCCATCAGCCTTTGGCAAACATATCTGCACAGACCCTTGCACTAAACTCAATTTACACACTACACTGGGCAGAAATACCGTTAGAACCTCTCTACATTTTATCACCAAATGTCCTGACACTGCATTTTTTTTTTCTCTCTTATTCCTCTGTTCAATATATACAGTGTTCATTACTGACACAGTGTGGCACTTGTAGCCATCAAGGACATTCTCACTAGAAAAAGTGCTGATCTGATTTTTTTTTTTTTTTTTTTTTTTAATATATATATGTTTTTAAAGTAAGAATGGACACTAGCAGCACAAGTGATACTTATTTTTTTTCTGACCTCAATTTAACTTTCATTTCAAATTATCCATCCAGTCTCAAGAGTGGTTTGTGAGTAATCTCACTGATTTTTAGTAGAGCACTCATCTTACAATGACTATACATGATTTATAAATGTGTTGCACTTATATGTTAAATGTACATTGTTAAAGTTCTATAAAGGATTTTTAGAGGATTTTTGCCAACAATATGCTTTTTATCTTTATATTTTCATTTTTAATATCTTTCTTTTTGACAGAGATATTGCCAAGAATTCCCTCCTGAGATGGCCCACCTTCATCTACTGGACATTCCTTGGGGTCTTTGATGCGGTGGTCTTCTTCTTTGGTGCTTTCTTCCTTTTCCACAACACAACTTTCACCAGCAACGGACAGGTAACGGCAGGATTTGGCTTTCAGGTTTTTTCTGCGTGTGTTTTGTTCAATCAACTTTACCAGCCGTGTTTATTTCTTGAGCTCATTGTTTTTATCAGTCGAATAAAGCAGTCGCATACAGATTGAATGGGCGGCTGATGCTTGTTGAGTTATTTTGTGGTTAAAGTGGTTCGTAATGTACATACCTGTGGTTTAACTGCACTCTTGATACAGCTCGCAGACTTCTGTCTGTCCTCCTTTGCGTATGTTTGAAGTCATTACAGGTGCTTCTCCATTCATTTATGCGACACAAAGCATGCTGGTTAATCAGTCAGACCAGACATCTTTCTCTGTGCCATTAAGTTAAATCATAGTAACCTTTTTGGATTGCTTTTTTACCTGTTTGATTTACTTTCAGTTATAACATCCTAATTTTTTCTTTACTTTCTTGCTCCCTGTCCCCTCCCTCTCCTTCTTTTCTTTCGTTTTCTTCTCTTTCTCTCTTTCTCTATCTCTCCCCCTCTCTCTTTTCCTCCTTTTACCTACCCTCCTTTTTGCCTTTCTTTTCTTTTCTGCTTCTCTTCCTTTCCTCAGCTAATGGCCACCAACACACAGATGGTAAGCCTGTCCCTATCTGTTTCTCATCCTATTTTTAGTTTTAGTTTTACTGTTACCCTCCTCAGCCCCTCCCCTCACCCTAAAGCCACTCCCACTCACATAGTGTCTACTAACACTAACCGTTCACTGCCATCGTAGCTCTCAAACCGTACCATACGGCATCCCAGTGTCCCCTGTACCGAGGACCAGCCACTGTAGCTATAGCGTAGCAAGCCCCCCCGTCCATCTTCCTCTGTCTATCATCTTGTGATGGAGTAGGAGTGTGTGTCCGTCCCGTGTGTCACGTTGCGACTGTGTTTTTTGCAAACCCCCGAGTTGGAGGGGTGTTGTCATACTCATCCTCATCTGCCTTTAGAAAACACGTCCATCCTCTCACGACTCACTGCAAGGGCAAATGAATGAACAAGAGGGCAAGTTTATTCAACATTTCACTTTGTCGAATGAAAGAGAATCTATTCAGCAATGTTTAATTAGAAGGGATGCTGGGGGCTTTTTCCACAAATAGGGTATATTATAGTGCATCATTGGTCTTTTTTTATACCAGTATTTTATTTTATAAGTTTGTTTGTTTGTGAAAAGTATATTAGATGCAATACATTTAAGATTTAGGGCCAGATTCACTTAACAGGACCAAATAGCATTAGAGCGCAATAAAAGGGAGGGAAAATTCTGAAAATATGAGGTGCTCATTAAAGAACACAGATGCAATATCTAATTTCCATAATGATCAGCGCAATATCTACCAAGAGCAGCGCCTGTTTTAAGACATGCTTTTTTTGGGTGTTAAGTAATGCCGCAAATACCAGTGATTTGCCGAGTGCTAATCTTAGTAAATCATATCTTCTCCAATAAATGTACAGATCAACAACTCAACTGCAAATACATATTTAATACGGTCAGTTGCAAAAATAACTGTCTATGCCTTTTCCGTGCTGATTCTAACAAACTAATGTTTGTTATATTTAATATAAAGTATTTTTTATCATACTAATTACTGCTATTACATATTACATACTAATTTTATTAATAATTATATTAATATGATTGTATAGATGAAATATATTAATAATCTATTAAGCACATGTATTGCATTGCATAGGGTCTTTCTCTGTTCTTGTAATACATTATATGTGGAGGGTCTTGTATCACGCTGAAGGGGCTTATTTCTGCGATAACTACCGGCTGCCTGTCCATTATCCCGCTTATTTCACGGCTACTTGCCACATAAGGAAAAAAACTGGACATGAATATGAATTTGAAACATTTTATTGGCATATTTGTTTTAAATTAACATTTTCATCCTTCAGCGAAACGATATAGTACAACGTGACTAACATTCAAACAACTGTTAGTAAGACAATTTATAACATCTACATATGAATAATATTAATTATTAATAGGATAATTTTCCATTGTTAATTGTGGTTGTCCGGTGTTAAACGGTAATCTTTGTTGGCTTTGCGGAGGGATTTTAAACATTCAAGTAGTACGTTATTACTTTTGGAGCGGTTATTATTCGAAAAGAACGAACCTGCAAATGTGTCAACTGACCAATCAGAATCAAGCATTCCAGAGAGCCGTGTAATAAATGCAAATAATGTATAGTTTTTAAGAATGTCTGTATTGCAAGTTTAAAAATATACAAATAAAATAGTATTTAGTTTGAGCCCCTGAAAAGCGATGAACATGTTTAAACACATATTTCACTGGTTGTTTGTTAAATAATACTAAAGAAGTAAAAGAACTTCAAACACAGGTTTATCTCTATTTGTGGAAAGTGGAAAAATCTTATTAACTATAAAACTGCAAAACTGTGCTGAAATATCAGATTCATCATTTTGAGAGATCTTTCAACTTCTTTAAACATCATTTGCCCTTCACATGTTTTTGTTTTTTAACACTACATTTCATTTTGATTGCTCATTAAGGTAAGTTAACTTGTTGACATTTACCGTGTGTCCTTGTTTTATAAACTGGCAACTCATCAACATTATATTGTTCACTAAAACCATTTGGTCCCATACAGTGTTTGACCTACTTGTGTTTTGCTGTGGCTTGTTGACCCTGATTGTGATTCGTTTTTTTTAAAGGTAAACATGCAGTGATTTTCTAAAGAGCTCTCTTTATAGTGTTGATGTTGTTTTGCATAGTGCCATCAACAGCGTGTCCGGTCCGCAGACGGGAAAGTTCTAGAAGAGAGTCCATTGTGTCTAAATTCAGCTGTTTGCCAAGACCGTAAACAATGAGGGAGCAAATCCTCCCAAAAGATACAAACGCAATCACACAGAGAAGCTTACTGCACCCAAGGTTTATTAGGCCAATCTGCAAAACTGAATCCATTATAGCATTTTAAGGGACTATCTAAGCACACTACTTATTTATGAGGCTTTTATGGACAAAATATAAAATGCACACAACATCACTGAGCTCCAGACATCATTAATAATCTCTATAAAACAAAATAGGGTGACACAAAAGTGCTTTCGTTTACAGCACCATTAAAATAAAACAATGCTACTTGGAAATTATTCACAAACAATAGATAAAGATAAATGTAAAGGAACATTTGATTTGATTTCTGAATTATTGAAACCGATATCAAAAGGTAACCGATATCAGTTCCTGATATTAAAAGGAAATACTAAAATAAGTTTTGTGTATTGATTAATTGTATAAATATATTAAATATAAATTGTGTTTGATAACAGTAGCTATGTTTCAATAGATTTAGAAATAATTACAGTATGTTAATAATTTATTAGGTTACTTTATTACATTGTATAGGGCCTACAGGTATACATATACATAATATATTATATTATATATTCCTACATAAAATAAAGAAATATGGAAATTAGTAATTGTAATTTAGGTTTTCATGATTTAGATTTTTTTTTTCAGCAGCTTGTATTGTTCATTGTATTTAATTTAGTATCTAAACAGTTATTATTATATAGAATAGTTATGGCATAATATTTCTTTGTATTGTCTAGTATTTTCTGTATCATTATTTTTGTAATTTTTCTACAATGTGTTACTGAATTGTAAAAAAATAGAGGCACAGAAGTTTTTTTAACATGCATTAGCACAATGAAAGGGTGAGCTGTGCGCTAACACCCATTCGAATGGCTATTTATGGATTAGCATCAATCACTTTTTACCTTTTTCAATATTTCTCTGTTCCAGATGTTTGGTAACTGGACCTTTGGAACGCTTGTATTCACTGTCCTGGTGTTCACGGTCACGCTAAAGGTAATGCATATGACACACACGTTTTATGTTGCCAACTGGTGTCAACATCACCAGCTGTATCTTCCTGATTCTCACTGTGTCTACATGCTTTAGCTTGCCCTGGACACACATTACTGGACGTGGATCAACCACTTTGTCATATGGGGGTCACTGCTTTTCTATGTCGTCTTCTCCCTGCTGTGGGGAGGCATCATTTGGTACGGCCTGCCCCGTTACACACTTAATATCACTAAATCAAATACATTTGGATCTAACTTGATTGCTCTGCTGTTTTTCTGTTCTTCACAGGCCTTTCCTGAACTATCAGAGGATGTACTATGTATTCATGCAGATGTTGTCCAGCGGTCCTGCGTGGCTCAGTATCATTCTGCTGATTATAGTCAGTCTGCTGCCTGATGTGGTGAAGAAAGTGTTGTGTAGAGCTCTATGGCCCACCACCACAGAGAGAATACAGGTACGGCATCTACATGTGCAGAGAAATGAAAAGTGCTTACAGTACATATTTATATAAACATGTCTATATTTCATTGCAGTAATAGACATTATATTATATACACAAATACATAATATTTAGAAAACCAATGATTTCAGGATATGTTGAAGCTGTTTTTAATATTATTTATTTGTAGTATTTCTGCAGCTGAAGTGTATTGAACTGACTGCAGCTTTGTTTTAATTCGCATTAACTTCTGAATCGAACTAAAATATTGTCGAACCCGACTAAGATTAATTCCTTCTGCAAGAATACAGCTATCTAAAATAAATATTTGGGTTATTTTCAATGTAATAATTATTGATGTGAAGCAGCTCAGTAGTGCTCTAGTTTGTGACCATTGCTACTAACTGGTCTTCAGATATACACTTGCGTCGGACTGGTTCCCAGTGTGCTTGATGTAAGTGGATCCTGGATGCAGTTCACGATTCTCTTGATTTGTAGATTTGTCTTTATGTTGGATGACTCTTTGAGTCATTGAGTGCTTTTATTTGACCTGTCGACTCCATGTCAAACAATATTTGACACAATGAATGCTGTGGATTTTACTATGTGCACACATAGTATGCTATCATACTATGTTAAGAAAAATTTCAGAAGGAAATTCTATGTGTGTGTGTGTGTGTGTGTGTGTGTGTGTGAACTGCCTTACCACTGGTTTATCCAATGTGATGCTTTTCCTTTCACTCATCTTCCCTATTAAACTTCCAGATTGCAAAATACAAAATGTATCTTTGTTAACGTACAGTAGCTCTGTATTGTTCCTACATTTTTTCAATGTTTTTTTTTTATCTTGTATAATTAGCATTTATGTAATAAAGTTAATTATTTATAGGTTATTAATCATTAAACTAGATAAGTACTGTACATAAGTGTTAGCTTCTGATACCTAATGATTAAATATTTAATCTTACACTTACATGCTGTTATAGTACGAATTAATATTCAAGTTTTAGTCATTTTATTTTGCCCACCTGTAATTTTTTTTACATTTAAAATTTATATTTAATTTAGATTTTTAGTGTTATTAATTTTAGTACTTAAAGTTTAATTTCTGTTAGGTGCCAAGGCAACCTATTATTATTATTTTAGCTTTATTTCAATGAACAAAAATGATTTTTGTCAGGATGAGAAGGTAAACAAGTTAAAAGTTGTAACGTTTTACTAATAATTCTGCAAGAGAAGTACCTTAAAAATGCTAAATCTAACACTAACACTTGCACTTCCAGAAACTTGGAAAGCTTTGAAAGCTGCTGAAGTTCCTTTATTAATCTCTGAGGATCAGACCGGTTGTTCTCCTTTCTAAACCCTTTCTTTTTTATTCTTCTTCCATCTCTTTTTCTCTCCTGATGCTCTTCCTCTCTGATGCTTGACCTTCCCCTTCCCCTGTGTGTTTAACCCTTGACCTGTGGTAACGGCAGACAAAGCGGCAGTGTCTTACTGCTGAGCAGTCCACCATCTTTATGCTCTCCCAGACCTCCAGCAGTGTCAGTTTCTGAACTGAGCCGGAGGTGAACCTACACACTCTCTCTGCATGCGTGTGTGTGTGTGTGTATCAGTGAGCGAAGACACAACAGGGTCACAAGTATGACAGACCAACTGAACATTACTGCGGCTCAAATGCCAAGCGTTGCAGAACCCTGTGGTGTCTCTCTTTATGTTCTAAGCCTTTTTATGATGTCACTTTACATGTTTGCATGCATGAAGTGTGCATGTTTATGTTTGTACATGTGTATTTTATGTTGCCGATATGAAGTTGTTTAATGCATTTTCTGCTGCTGTACTTTCAGTTTCAGCAAGAGACTTCAGAGTCCGACATAATCTAGAAATAACTGTGCACATGGGTCTGTTATGCCACATTTGAGTCTGTTTGTGTGATGTTTCACAGAGAATGAGGGCTGACAGGATCTTTCAAAGGGTTGACACAAACATTCATGATTCACTGCTAGATGGCGTTCAGAACACCACTGAGGCCTAGCAGCTCTATGGTAAAGAGAATGTAAATTTGAAGACTAAAGCCAGAAAGAACTAATCCACACTTAACTCGAGAGGAGCTCTAGAGTTCTCAGATGATCAGAATTAATCTGAGAATTCCAGAACCCTGCTAATTGGCCGTTTCCAGTGAAAGCAAACTGGGCTAAAATGCCTTTGGTGCACCTGTGTGGGTCTGTTGTTTGGTGTGAAACCTACAGACTGGTTTGGCTTGGTTTTAAAGCTTCAGAATGGAGGTACTGGGTTGTGATTTGGGGTGTGCTGTATATGCATCTATCAGGACATGGGGACTATGGGTTCTTCTGATACATACACAAAGCAGGCTTGACGTACAGTTTAACATCTAACAATCTTACATGCATGGGTATTTTTTTTTCTTTTCTTGAATCCTTTTGTCATATTGTGTCTAAATCAGTGAAAATATTGTCATATATTTCTAAATGTCCACCTTTTACTGTCCATTCCTAGAATATGCTTATGATTGGTGAATATCACAGAATTTGTGAACTTGTCCTGATGTTTCACTGCAAACTTAAAGAAAAAAAATGTTTTGGCAATTTTTTTTTTATTTTTTTTAAATCATTTATTGATTTTTTACAGTACATTTTAATGTAATGCCTGCTGAATATTCAGCTTTGCATCACAGGAATAAATTAAACTTTAAAATATATTAAAATAGTGAACAGTTCTTTTAAATTACCGTTCACAATATTACTCAAATAAATATGAACCTTGCACGGATCAGACTTCTTTCAGAAACATTAAAAATCTCACCGACCCAAAACTTTTATATAAAAAATATATTGATTTTGTAGGGGAACGACCTTTCATCCTCCAATGGAAAAAAAAAAGCTTTTAATTTTTCATTATCCTGAGCAAAATTTCTCTCAGCATTTTATTCTGTAACAGCCTCTTAATCGATCAGTTTGCCATTTTCTGGGACTGGACTGGTGCATGTGGTAAACATTGGATTTGTGAATTTTGTGTGTAATATTTAGTTCTTTTTTGCATTGCTTCTTGCTGGGGCTTTGGATTTGTGTTGTTTCAGCTTGTGATGTAACCAGTGCCTGCATTTGCATCTGTATACAATGCAGTCTGCTAATCACCCTCTTTCTCACTGTTTTCTCCAGAATGCCGATAAATTGTATAAGGGCCACCTGTCCGAGTTCACCCCCCTGTCCTCCCTCCATCCTCCACCTGCGCGGAAACACGACAGACATGGCAACGAAAACCACACCCATCGCAGGTCTGACTCCTCCCCTCCCAAAAAACTGATGTGTACCTACTGGGGGGGCAAGCCTGACTACTGCACCTTCAGCTCCTTCCTCCGAATAGCAGAAAACCCAAGATTCTCTGGGGCAGCTTACGCTTACAGCGCACCGGGGCCCGAGACGTCCGTATGACAGTCTCGGGCCATACGATAGAAATAGTCGACTTAGCCAATCAAATTAGCCCTCGATTATTCCAGAGTCAAGATTGGGACACAATCTTGGCTTGTTACCTTTTATCCAAACCAAAAGCACTGAAAAGCGTTCTTGTGGTATACGCTAATGGGCTAGCAAAGCTGTGTGTTAATTTAGAAGCTGGAGGAAGGCCAAACTGAATTGGCTGCACCATCTGCGAGTGTGGCGTACTGCGCTAAGCGGCCTTGGGACCTATTTACCTTGTTTTCTTTGTGTGTACGTTTAACCGCGAGAGCGTGTTCCCTTTACACTGTGGGTTTACGTGTTTGCTCACCTTCCCTTGTAAATCCTTCTTGTGAAAAATTACTTGAAACCTACACTGGGCAGTAGTAGCACAAAACCTTTTCATTTCAAACGCAACCCCTACCACTAAATATTAATGTGGATGACAGTTAAAATGGCCTTGGATGCTCTCAAAACTGACTGTCCTGTTTTTTTTTCTTCTTCTTTTCTGTTTTCTGTCGTGTCCCTTTCCCTTTTTTTTGTCCTGTGCTCCCTTCTCTTTTCTTGTCCTATTTTTCTATAGAACAAACTGGTGTTGCCTTTGTGCAAACCTGTTATCGAGGAACACTCCATAGCCTGCGATTGTCTTTGTCCGATTGCATTGTAAGTGGCTAAATTTGGCCATTCCTGTTGCTGCTCTGTAATAGAGTGAACTCCGTGTGTGTGAGTGTGAAAGTAGGCCTTTGTTAGAATAACTACGAGAAGTCAAATTGTAACTGGACTGTCATTATGTCCCACCCTTTAACTTTCAAAAAGGTGGAAATCCACTCATGTTCTACTGTTCCAAAGTTTGCTAAACCATTGACTTGTGTCAGCGTGACAACCAGTTACTCTTTCCTGGCTGCTTGATGATTTGCTTTAGTTTAGTCCTTTAGTTTTTTTTTAGTGTAGAACCAGTACAGAATGCTAAAGGCTATGCTACTGTAGCAACCTTAGCTTGACTGTTCTGCCTTAATGCTGATGTTTCCCATCTTTAACACCGCAGTTTTGGAACCAAAGGTTGTGAAATACGAGTATTTAAATGTGCATTTAGTTGCCTTATGCTCAAAGAAAAATGGAGGGAAAGTGTTTGATGGCATTAGAAGAGTCCCACCACTCTGCCTTAAGTTGACATTGCACCAGCTGAAAATGGAGGCTGATAAAAGTAGTATTCGACATCATCCAGTGCCACCAACCCGGCCCAGGGCTCCTGAAGATGAACAAATGAAATTCACCAGTTCTGTTGGTGTAAACATTGTGCGTTCACAAAAAGTACCAATTAACTTCCTCAGCATATTTTCATGATTGTAACGTCCATTTCGACTTTTCCCAAAGCCTTTTGTCTGTATTAATGTAACTGTTGGAGCCCTGTGCTGGGCTGCTATCATTTCCTTGTTGCACATTACTAATTTATGATCTGATATAAATAAGTCAGGTGGAATTATCCTGCGATACTGTTCACAAACAACTCATTAAACTAACAGCCCAATCAAGGTCAGCATCACAGATGGCCTTTTCTAGTGTGCATAACACAGAAGATGAGCCTTTTAAAAATGATTGTTAGAAAACATGCCTCACACCTGTTAAAATGACATTTTCGTAAACATATTGTGAAGTGCATTCAGTTCCATCTCCGTCCTGTCAATGAATTCAAATTCACATTAATTTGATTTGAATTTGAATCGAGTGTGAATGCAATTCAGTTTAAATTCCAGATTACACTACACCTGGTGACTTACCTAACTTAATATATCAGTCTCATGAGAATATTGTGAAGTGCATTCAGTTCCATCTCCGTCCTGTCAATGAATTCGAATTCACATTAATTTGATTTGAATTGAGTGTGAATGCAATTCAGTTTAAATTCCAGATTACACTATTGCAAAATAAATGAACACCTGGTGACTTGCATAACTTAATATATCAGTCTCATGAGAATATTTTGAAGTATGTTCAGTTCCATCTCCGTCCTGTCAATGAATTCAAGTTCACATTGATTTGAATTGAGTGCGAATGCAATTCAGTTTAAATTCCAAAAGTAACACTGTAACACCGGATTACGTACCTGTTTAATATAGCATTCTCATCAAAATATTGTGAACTGTGTTTAGTTCTTTCTTTTTACTGGCAATTAATTCAAATTCAAACTGATTTGAATTGAATGTGAATGCAATTCGGATTAAATTCTCAGATAACAGAGAGACCAACTTATGTCTTACCTAATATATCTTTCTTATAAAAAAATATTTTCACGAATGTTCAATTCCATCTCCATCCAGTGAATTAATTCAAATTCACATTGATTTGAATTTGAATTGAGTGTGAATGCATTTAAGTTCAAATTCAAGGTACTGTAACTATACAAAACTTCAAATTCAGAACATTTGATCATCAAAGCTACGTCTTTTTGTCCACATTACTCTTTTCCTGATGTCCTTCAACTTCCATGCCTGTTTCTGTCTTGTTTTGTTTCTGCTCACATTGATTCTGGAATGTAGTGCTGCTCTTCATCTCTTCATATCGACTTCTTTCCTCGCATGTGTTTCCTTCGCCCACCCTGTCATTCAGTTCTCGTGATGAGGCCAGTCACCCTTTTCACCATTTTAACCATCATCCATGACAGAAAGAGAAAGTAGGTGGTGTCAGAGACTATCAAGACCACTGTTTTGATGGTTACTCCCAGCTTCTTGTGGGTAGGTGCCTTCTGGTGCTTTTTAACCTCAATGTATGTTCATGCGTTCAGTTCAGTGAAGCGTGCACATACATGTGTTTTCATTTGCCCGTCAGTCAGCCTGCAACAGAGAATGTCAGATTTAAAAAAAATGCCGTTATGGGTATAGCTAGTTTGTTAAAAGATCTAAGAGTCATTTTTGAACAATTATTTTGGGTTAATGTTGATAAAATGTCACAGAACAGTAAAAACAGAATGTCGTTTTTTTCATGCACACATTATATCTATATATAGAATATATTGATGAGTATATTGATGTCAAGGTTTACAAAGGCTGAGTGAATGAATGAACGAATGAACATAATTATCTAACATGTCCACTGGAAAACTTTGTTTCTGGTCCAAAAGTGTATTATTTAATTTGTATGAATGTAAAATCTGTCAGAAGTCAAACACTGTCTATTTTATTGATTATCGAGGT
Source organism: Enteromius paludinosus (assembly GCA_032361165.1). Lineage (NCBI taxonomy): Eukaryota > Metazoa > Chordata > Actinopteri > Cypriniformes > Cyprinidae > Enteromius > Enteromius paludinosus. The sequence continues at coordinate 21,835,944 of JAUMHQ010000044.1, read as the reverse complement.
CTGAATTTTGCATGTCATGTGATGCCGTAGTAATGGACCAACCACTGAGCTTTATCAAGCATTTGAGTCATATTCTCATTAACATAAACCACTTTTATAATTTTTGTTAAAATTTTCAGTCCAGTCCAAGTGATTGACATCTACGATACCAAGTACTAATCAATGCTGGCAAATCTGAAACAAAACAAGAATGTGCTTATACATAGAATCTCAAATTAGGATTTTTTTTAAGTAGCCTAGACTGATACAATAGGAATAAACTAATCCATTTCTTGTTTTTTTTTTACTGTTATTTTTAATTTTGTTTTGCATTCTACTGTATTTCCTGTTTTTGTCACTTTTATAGTTCTTTCTGGCTTTCTGAATGTAACAAAAAAAAAAGAAAAAAGCCGCTATTGTGCACTAAACAAAATTTGCATAGCGTTAATTGGATAGCCGTGAATGACAACTACTAACTACCATAGCTAAAAGAAGGTGGTTCTAGAACAAATGTCCCTTCACAAAAGTGTTTTCTTCTTGTTTCTGAAAAACTGTTGTTTTAAATCAGAACTATTTTTTTGTAATGTAGGAATAATTTGATCACTGAACGCTGTCAGGGCCTCAGGGGTGCGTTCAGGCACTGGCAAACACTGTATTCTGTCTGTCTAAAAAGGCTAGATGAAATAGGTATTTTGTATATCTTGTGAAAAAAAATATGTCCTTTTTGCTACTTTTGTATCTAGAGGATGAAGAGAACTACTTACAGAGTAAGAATGTTACAGTTCAGTTTTAAAACAACCAAATGTAAGGTCATGGGAAAAGTCAACTGAAGTAAAAAAAAAAATAGCTTTACTGGTCTGTTTTTTGTTTGATTTTCTGTAATTTGTTTGAGGTAGTTTTTAAGATGACGTGCATGGTCATTGCTCACACTGACTGTAGGAAATACACTCACTGTTTTTAAAGCAGGTGTGACCAAATATTTGATTAGATGTCTACTGCTATAACTGAAGGCTTTATTGCCTGTAGTGGGGCTTCATCTGTGCCAGCCTATTCAGATTAACTAAATATCTAAAGCTTATTTTGTTTTGTTTTATCTGCACAAAAGTGTAATGTTGCTCATAAATTTATTATATACAATATATATAGATATATATATGTATATGTATACTACTGTACACTTTACAGCATACAAGTATGTAGTAATATTCATGTACAGTTTGAGCTCCTTTTGTATAAAGTTTTTAAAGGTTGATATCTGTAGATATGTGAATTTTTGCCAGGGTTTTTTTTTTCTGTAGCTATTAACGGCAAAGAAAGTAAACATGCTTGTAATAAAGATTTCAATGTTTGAACGCCTTGAGTCTTTTCTCCTTCCTTATAACAGAAGTAATCGTCAATCACAGCAACTAGTTTTGCAGAGGCAAATTTTCCAGTTGCCAAAGTGTTTGATTTATCTCACCGCGGAAGTGATAATGAAGAAAAACCCAGTGGCACAACATGTGTAGTTACACAATATGACCACCAAGTGGCAGCAAAGTAGCATTAAGGTTGCTTCAACAATTCGCTCTCTAAATACAACCAGCTCCGTACTGATTAATATTATGCATTAAATGTAAGAATTAGGACAAATGTAAAAGATTTTAATACAGTTAAAGTCGAAGTATCTGTTTTTTCTGTCGCGAATGTAAAAATGTACACTGCTTTACACGGAAGTACATGCATTTGATCATTTTTCCTTCTGGTAGTTAAACTGTTTCCGTTGGAGGAGAAGACTATGCATATGCTTGCATGAAATTTAAAGTGCGTGAAAGCAATTTCACATTTGCAATCATGCTGCAATACTGAATATTAAAATTGGAAACGGCTAGCTTTGACCTTGTGTCTACGACTAATAGTGCTTTTAAACAGGCCCACATAATGATGCAATTGCTTTGCCAAGCCTTGCTGAAAACCAGTTTATAATAATATTGTCGTACTGTATATCATGCTGATATATAGCCTAGTCAACACTCAACAGGTAAGTGTCAAAATAGCATAACTGACCATTCAATTAAAATCAATCAGGGTAAATAAAGACTGTGGCCCACGGAAACTGCTGGAGGTGGCTCCAAGTTGTAATCCTCTTACTAAGTCTTCATTTAAAATGTTTAATGGAGTGTACATTTATGTGTGTGGCCATACTCATGGACTGAAATCGCTCTATTAGATCTGAAATTGCTGTTATTTGCTAAGATTATTTATGAGTCATTAAACTTTCTGCGCTCTCTCTCTCTGTTTGGGTCATTATTGATTTAAAATGTCTTTCAATGGTCCAGAACACACTGAGGTGCTGCTTAGACCTCTTACTTGATTTGGGTTGGATGTCTATGATGTGATGACTCTTCTGTTCGATTTCACTAGAGACCACCATAGCTGCTGGAAGAGAATTTTGGTAAAGGTTTACAATTTCCAAAACCTTTCATCCAATTTATTGGTGAATTAGTTTTATATAAAGCTCCTTATCGACCGATTTACAATGGTTTAAAACACCATATACAGTGCGTGTGTGCACACACATATATCTATAAATATACACGCACTATATATGTACAGTATATGACATGTATAAAGAATAAGGCCATTGGTTAAGAATGCTTTGAATGCAAAGGTAGTCAAGGACTGTGAAAGTATTCTTCCTACCTATTTAAAAATGTCAGGTTACATGCAGCGCGCTCATTTCACTCGCCCCATCTTCACCTCTACATTTCCGTGGCAGAACGCATGTCAAACGACAGAGAAGACTCTGACCTTGCCGTCACAGTCGTAACCTCACAGTTGCCTCCATCACTGACCTTGAGCAATGAATGCGAAGCAAAGGAGCGAGGAAAAATGAGAGAAAGGGCAAGTGGGTCGTCAGACGGTCCCCTCTTAACCTCTTATTAAAAAAGCACAAATTGCTCTGAAATTTCATTTGATAGCGTTCCCAGATTTCTCTCGTTAGTTTTGAAGTGCGCTGATGGCGATGCTGAGCAAGCTCGCTGATACTTGTTATACTCTTAAAGCAGACGAGATACATCACGGCCACAACGCTGCAATCTATAGAAATGTTTTTCTTTTCTTTTTAATATTGCACATAACTCCAGCAAAGCAAATCCACTGCTGGCTTTTTTAAATTTCATGTACACGTAAATATTGACGCTCATGAGCCATTTAACTGTAACACGTTCATGAGGTATTATATCAACTAAATGTCAAGTTCCTCAAGTTTGGATCTGTAAACTTTGGGATTTATTAAAGTTATAAAAAATATACATAGTATATATAAAGTATAAATAAAAATATACCTTTGCCACATATAATCTTTCCATATTAATAGGCTACCTTAAATGAATCATTCCTGATTACTTCCAACCTAAAGTATGTGAATTTAAAGACAACACAGCAGTTAAAACTGGACTTGGTCATCTAAAGAACTGTAAAATACATGCACTACTGATTCATGCAAAGTTGTGTGTGTGTGTGTATACACACTGCTCAAAAAAATAAATAAAGGGAACACTAAAATAACACATCTTAGAGATCTGAATTAATTAAATATTCTTATTATATACTTTGTTCTTTACATAGTTGAATGTGCTGAAAAAAAAAAAATGATCAGTGGAAATCAAATTTATTAACAGGTCTGGATTTGGCGTCACACTCAAATTGAAGTGGAAAAACACACTACAGGCTGATCCAACTTTGATGTAATGTCAAAATGAGGCTCAGTAGTGTGTGTGACCCCCATGTGCCTGTATGACCTCCTTACAACACCTGGGCATGTTACTGATGAGGTGGAGGATGGTCTCCTGAGGGATCTCCTCCCAACTCCTGGACAGTCTTTGGTGCAACATGGCGTTGGTGGATGGTGCAAGACATGATATCCCAGATGTGCTCAATGGAGTTGAAGTATAGCATCAGGTATAGGAGTATAGGAACTGAGAAGTGGTCTGCTCTATTATTTCCACCTGTTGTCTATTTCATTCGCACAACAGAATGAGAAATTGATTGTCAATCAGTGTTGCTTCCTAAGTGGGCATATATATATATATATAAACACCATTGAACTGCTTCATCAAAAATCTTATTGAATCTAATGCACTTTAATTTGGTATCTCTAAAGAGTGTCCAAAAGTACTCATTTGAAGAAAGACATGCATGTATTGCAATAAATTATATCAAGAGGATTGCAGACATCACTTTCAAAAGCAAGGATGGATCAGGTTGAAAGCTATCTTGATTTGAAAGCCACTATTTGCATAAGCAGACTTTAGAAGATTGAATCTCAAAAGCGGAAAATATGCTTTATTTCATTCATCACATTAAAGGGCCAAAACGTGTAAGTGTTTTTAAAGACCAATATAGAAAATTAAATCCAGCTGGAGAAGTAGTAGGCCTGCTCAGTCTCAGTGCTCAAACTGGTTGTTCTGGCACTTTATTTGACACTGTATGATATAATAAAATTATTAATACACATTTAATCTTTCAAAGTCCTAATAAAATGTATTTATTTTTGGCAGATGGGCGTATTTAAATCTTGAGTTTGTCAATAGCAATCTGTGTTGACAGGGTTCTGATTGTATATGCACCTGTGAGAGACACAGGCCTACATGCATTATATAACGCATAATTACCTGTTATTGATCTGTACAACGATTGAACTAACAGCCGGGTTCTCTTCAGTCAAAACATGTTTTCCTGCATTGCCAGAAGAGGACGCTCTGCTCCTGGCAACCACTCCAGCCAACAGAAAGACGAGAAACCTTTGTGTTTGTTGAGATTTCTTTGCAAAATTATTATTTGATCAAAGAAAAGAGATGCTGATTGCTCTCAATATTGCTTGCCACTATTAAAACCCAAGCACACGAGAACAGGCTGTTCAAACGGATGTCATAGTTTCAGATAATGAATTTCAATAAAGTTATCTGTGCTTATTTTTTATTATTATTATTATTAATATAATTTATCATCCAGCCATCTGAATGGAGTGTGTTTTTGAAACACGCAGACTTATCCAAGACACATTACAGTAAAAATAATTCAACATAAAATTAAATGCACCGAAATGAACTGACCCATTTGTGTTTGTTGTGAGCAGATAAACCTGTCCTCTAATCACTGACAGAATTAAAGGGCTTCCGAAGTATTGCGCCTTTACGCATTTAGGCCTAATGTGAGCGAAACGGCGTCCAATTGAAATTCATTAATAACGATCATTCGTCGAAGTAATTAACATCCCCGATGATAAACACGGGAACAATACCCTAATCAGCGGCCGGTCTGAGTTTGACTACCCACGGTGCTCCGCGTGATCCGCGCGCAGCGGGCCTGCTGGGCCGTGTGTGGCTATGGAAACAGGGCGCGCCTAATTAACGGCGGAATCCTTCACTTCGCTTTTCTTCCCGTCGGTCTTTCAGCACGGGGCTAGATTGGCGCTGGCCCCGGGGTTTGTGGGAACCGGGACAGCCCTTTCACGCAAGCCCTCCTCAGGTCGACGTTATTACACGGCCAATTAAGCCGGTTCAACGGCCGCGAACTCGAGCAAACAGCAGGGGCGATTGTTTTCCGCAGCCCTCCCCAACTATCTTGCTAATTACTCCGTGGACTGCTCCTAACCAGGATGCATTTTGAAGGGCTCTGCTGACCCCGTCACCCCCTAATTAAAGCTCCCCTAAAGGAAGCAAGAACGAAAGGTTAGGAGTCTTTAAACTATACTTTTTTACAAGTAAGATATGCATTAATCTATCTTTGTTTGTTTGTGTGTGTGTAAAATATTTTTATGTAAATATATAGTGTATACAAGTTCATAAATAAATACCAACAAAACTCCAAATGTGCAAAATAGATGCTACATCAATATTATAAATAAATAAATAAATATTATCAATATGTAGGCCTATAACAATTGTAGTTTAGCTAAAGCAACTTGTTCTGACTGCTTTCTCAGATTTATTTTAAATTTTTTGCAAAATCCTTCGCAGCAGGATTTTTGGAATCATTTAATTATAATGTACTGCTATTTTATTAATAATAATCATGTAATTCATAAAAATAATTGTAATCAGATTATGAGCTTTTTAAAATGTAGTGTAATAATCCAATTACTAATACTTATTAATCCAGATTACATTTAATCAGTTACTACCCAGCACTGAATATAGTCATAGAAGTGCAACCTTAATAATTATAGTAAAAATATGTATTTAATATTTACTGCTTACAATGAGACAAGTGCACCCTGGAAATTAATGCAAAAATCCTTTGAAACATCAATCAAAAAATTGCATTTGCTATTATTTCCCCTCATTACAATATATTTATTTTTCTTATTAACTACAACATGATGAGCAGAAGAGATGTTTGCTTTGATGTTTTCTGTTCAAATACTGGTTTGCATTACAAACAGGGCCTGAGGTGAGCAACTTAAAACAGGTGACTCGTTTTGGAGGCAAAACAAACACAAGAAGGGGATTTGGGTTGGAGGCAGCTGTGGATCCTGCACGCTCAGCTGGTGACGCACAAAGAAACAGGTGATGGCGCCGGGATGTTTGCCCTGCAAGGGTGCCGCCACGTGCTTCTTTCCCCTGGAACGAGCTCTCTCAGTAAAATCTGCACCTGGCCTGGTGGTCTTGGCAACATCGGACAACCTCTAGCAGATGTTCGCTTCTCTTTTGTCGATGACTTCGCGGTGGCTGCTCTGCGAGACAAAACTGCGGTGAGAGGTGCTCCTGCCACAGAACGCTAATCAAAAGACGACTAACATTCTTCCCCTTTACCCCACACTTCCAGAGAGTGCGAGAGGCCACTTTCGGAGTGGGGAGCTTGGATGGGTAATTGTGCATGATTAGCAATTTTAATTACCAGGTGCTCGGGGTCCCATCTGAGAAAGTGTAAACGGGATAGCTCCTTGAACATCCCACATGACCATCTGATGCTGTGTGTGTGTGTCAAAATAGGAACATTTTCCTGTTCACTGAGAAAATTAAGACTCTGTTACATTTCCTTCAGGCCGTGACCTTTTTGGTACGTCCCGTTTTTGTTTACAGTCCCAAAGCTGATTGTTAATGTCATCACCTTGAAAGCAAACTGGTGCATGCACTCCTTTCAGAAAAAGAGACAGTCATGAGCACAAACTTAAGTACATTGGGCTTTCGATCTCTTTAAAGACTTGTTTTCGCTGCAAGTTTTCAGTAGAAAATGGGTGACCGTTCTTTGTTGGGGAATATCTTGCTCTCGAATCAAAAGATTGCACAAGGCTGAGTAGTCTCACCCATATCTCACACCACGTACATAAAGAAAAAGCGTATGCGCATTGACCCTATCAACTTCCTGTTCTCAATTGGAGCGGGAATGTAGCCTTGAGCGCCATTCAGACCATTGAGTGCGAATGACCACTATCGACTGGGTTTGCTCTTTAAAGACAAACTCAGTTCATCACCACAATATGTAGAATTTATGCATTTGAGCTCTGCTGCCAGAGATCACCACAGAGCAAAGTTATTAGGATACAAACTCTCCTTTTCTCGCGGAGGTCTCTCTGATCTCACCACGGCACATAATAAGAACTATTCTGAAGAACCAGAGGGAGTCTTTTGTATCAGTCCAGTGAATACAGCTGTGCGTCAGGTGTTTAAAGGTGAGCAGAAGAATGTATTTCCACAAACATGGGACGATTTCTGCGGAAACCAGTGTCCTTGTATTATATTGTGATTGCACTACGGGTGTTTTTTTTCCCTCAAATGTTCTCATTTTCGCTATATGTGCAGGGGGTCAAACATATTAATCGTATGTTGTTGAGTTTAAATGTGTGCGTTTGTGTGTGCAGGATCATCTCATGGGTTCCTCTGCTGCAGGGATCATACATCGGTGAAGCTTTACTCAGTCACCTGATCCGGGATGACAATTGCCCTTTGGCTGTGTGACAGTGTGGGACATGTTAGTGAAGGTATAGTGAATTAAAGGAACAATACAGTTCAAATTAAACTGCAGGGAGGCATTAATGTCCACAGTGCGTAGATTTACGGACAGTACATGCAAGAAAAATGTCTTTTACAGAATCAGTAATAAACATGGACTGATATGTTGGCCAAACTGATTAATTAGATATTATTTGGCCAATTTGAGATGATGTTCCAAATAGGAGAAATTATTAAATTATATTTTAACTCAAATGATTATGAGATTGGTATGATTTTATTGACAGTCTAGCCAATGGATAATTGCATTTTAAGTTAATTTTTGATTTAATATTATATGAAAAATGTAATAAATTAAGGATGTTAAAGAATTTGAATGGCTCATGAACATTCATTTTTACAGAAATCAGCAAGTGTGCATTAAAAAGATTGAAAGAGACACTAAACCACTTATGTTACGAAATGGTGCTTCTTTTAAATGCATTTCCACTACTGTAAATTCTGCTTTGCCATCACAGGAATAAATAATATTTCAAAATGTAATATATTTGTTCCCCATGTCCTGGCCAAATTCCCACTGGCCCTTGTCTATCATGGCCCCCAATAATCCCCATCCATTGATTGGCTGTATCTCT
>JAUMHQ010000044.1:21806323-21827359 GCA_032361165.1 Enteromius paludinosus | reverse complement strand
CCGTCGCATCATCCAAGTGGATGCTGCACACTGGTGGTGGTTGAGAAGAGACCCCCCCCACATGATTGTAAAGCGCTATATAAATGCGCATTCATTCATTCATATATTTCAAAATAGATAAACCTAAAACGGAAAACCTTCAGTTTCCCAATATTACTGCATTTCTGATCAAATAAACGCAGCCTTGGTGATTCTTCCAAACTATAAAATCCCACTTTGTAATCAGCAGCATTTGAGCTCATTTCTGATCACCAGTTTTTCATTCACCTATTCTGCATTCATGTAGAGAATATTTTAGAGAGGCATGTTGACGTTGATAAAGGTGGTTTGACTGAGCTCAGTTTTGTGTCAATGGCTCAATTTCTGGCTGTTTGGCTTGTATTAATGCCTATGGCGTGTCAGTCTAGTGGCCATGCTGATAGCTAATGGCCTAATCCATATCACATTACAAACAGGATGATTAAGTGCTGTCTCGCAGTAGGATTATCATGGGATTATTATGGGATCAGTGATATCTCTGATCTGTGAGACACTCTTCTCTCTTCAAGTACCCTCCCAGAGGAACATCATATCGCATCAGATACACATCGACTCGAGAGACTTCAATCAGGTCACCTGCAGACAGAACATTGCTGTCGTAATTGAAACCGGTGAAATATTAGTCTGTCAAAGGCACGTTCCGAGTCATCACATTTCAAGTGAGTTTGAGGGTTTACAAAAACAAATATGCATTGTGAGACTTCATAAAGACAATCCTGCAGCGCTTTAAATGTGTCAGACCCATCAGCGCACATGGAGTTGTATAAAACAGTGGCTCTTCTTGGTTGCATTTTCTCGTTATTGCCTTCCTGAAAGGTTTTATCGGTTTCATCAGAGGCAGGTTAACGTGAGATGGTTGATGTTTGACTTCAGTAATCGCTGAAGGCCGCTTGGTGCTGTGCAGATCCATAGATCCTAAACCAGCCAGAACATGATCCCTGGAACCCTCCTACTCTCATGTTAGATTGGTTTACAGATGATTGACATCTTTTGGCAGGCTCCCAAGATCCTAGGAATTCTGGGATGCTTTGGCTAGTGACTCGTCACACATCCCAGGTATATGAGATGTTTTTGTTTGTTAACGCCGATGGTTAGTAATATCACCTGTCGCTCAGCTGGTTTGCTAAACACAATAGTTTTCAAGGAAGCAGACGGACAGGTTTTGCAAAGAAGCGTTTAATGTGCACTTTACTGTACAATAGATACAATCTCTAAATGAAGACTTTTAAGGCATTTTACTTCAAATTATATTATCATCGCCATTTGCTTTCTTAAATGTAACCCATTCCATTTTGTAATGATTTATACAGCGAAAGAAAAGTTGGTTCAAGCATTCCTTAGTGGTTGATATTCATAAAAAAGCTTCACAGAAACTAAAGGAGCACGCACGCACACACACACACACACACACACACACACACACACACACAGACTCATGGTCTATTTTAAGGTTACAGATCAAGGGCCTCTCCACTCAAAAGGGGGCACTGTTACTGCATTACAGATTACAGTGTAATTCTTTCTGAATTACAATTTAACGTCACTACTATAAACATTCTTGTAATAAAATGGTTTCTAATATCAGCCCAATCACTTCAGCCTTTGAAATATGATTCCCCAATAGCATTTTGCTCAGAAAATGAGAACGGCTGGAGGATCCTCCTAGTTTTAGACTGTTATCGTTTTGGTCATGCTGAGAATAAAAATTGAAAAGAGGAACAGCACTTCTCAGGTAACAGCACTATGATAGTCTACAAAAAGACTTAATGGGAAAAAAAAGATTGCTTTAATTTAATGTTCAGCTGTGGAGGATCAGACATTTCTGAAACATTGATCTGTACGAATAAAAGCGTTTAATGAAAGTAGGTTTTAATATGTAAAGTGTTGCCTTTTGCCAAAACAAAATGCTTACAATTTCATGTTCTTGGCAAAAAGTTTTTACCTGTTAATTGATTATGACTATTTTTTAATTTCAATGTTTCAAAATTATTACTTTTCAAAGAAATTAATACTTTAATTCTGCAATATTACTACATTGATCAAAAGATTTTTTTTTGTATTTTAAATAAATGTTGCAACTTAGTATTCATCAAAGATTTGTCATCACAGGAAAAAAACATGTTAAAAAATATTAAAGTAAGTTGATTTTTTTGACAAGGCATGCTGCCTTTGTGAGCATAAGACTGTTTTCAAAAAGTTTTTAAAAATGTACAAATATTACTAACTCTAAACATTTGAATGATACAGAGTGAGAGCATATAGTATATATATATAATGAAGATGTTAGGGTAAAAAAAAGAATGAATTGAGTAAGAAAGAGAAAGAAGTTGTTAAGAAATCATTATTGTAGCCCTTTTTTCCTCACTAAGAGCAGAGTACCCCGGGTTGCTCACTCTCTACCTTACTGCATATTCCTGTTCACCTGACATTAGGCCCCGGCTCAGTCCCCAAAGCAGCCCGCACCCCGCTGAGTCCATTCCATTAGATACTCCCTACACACTTTGTCTGTCATACTAAAAGCCAAGCCTGGGGAGCAAGGAGAGGTTAAAAGGTACGAAATGAGCCTCAGCCGAATGAGCGAGTGGTTCAGGAAGCTGATTGCTCTGATCCGATTGGGCAGATGGTTGACTTGTAGTATCTCTCATCTCGCTCTACAGTTTATGGTTAGATTGGATGATGAGGCTTAGGCCATTGTCTTTACTCTGAATGTAAGTCATTATGAGTCCATTTAGTTATTTCCTATTGTTATGGAGGTAATTAGCCTCCCTCAGTGTACCTGACTGCTAGCAACTAAAGAAAAAAGCCCATTAATGTCGAAAACCTGCTTATTCTTTTTTTTTATTTTTTTTTTTTAAATGAATGTAGTGAAATTTTAAGCCCTGCTTTCTTTATTAGACTTATGGACATTCACACCTAATAAAAGGACTTTTCAGAAATCAAACATTTTAAGCAGACAGAAATCCTGAAATGAGATGAAGATGATTTGCATGTTTGTGGTGGCAGTGCATATAGTGCAAAATCAGTCTGTGTACTGTATATAATGATTAACATCCACTCGTTTCTTCAGAGTCCTTCTTCTGCGTCATCATCTCCACTGGTCAGAGCGATAAACTGAAGCGTGGTGTCAAGGAAAAGACAAGAAGTAGACTGAGAATGTTTTTATTTTGTTCGTATTTGAAAGATGAAGTGTCAATTCTTTCAGCAACCAAAAGCAATTTCCTCTTGTAACTTCAATACAGCAATACCTTCCTCTAAACGGCGCACACTCCACTTGATTGCATAAGTATTCTTAACTTTAAACTTTAAAAATAAAACACCGTCACATTGTGGGATACAGTATGATTACAATGTTATGTTTTGTATTTGAATATATATTTAAAAAATTAATTTATTCCTGATTTTAGTTTTTTTTCAGTGACACGTGATTTAAAACACATTTCTCCTTAAGTCAATATCATTCATTTTCTTATTGACAAGTTTACAATTTATAGGTTACATTGTGAAGATGGTAAACATGTCTAACCATAGAAATACTGATATTTGCCTAACTACAACATCCATCTTTACATTTCAGAGCCGTGGTTGGATTCTTCCACTCTTACAGTACAGCACCTGGTGAATCACGCGGGTGACAGAGAGGTCAGGGTCGGCTGTAGACACAGGATCTTGTGTGGAGATGAAGGTGACTGTCTCTCACACAAAGACAAATACTGCTTTCCCTGTAAAACAGGCATAAGAAATGGTTTCACAACCAGCCAAACTTCCTGAATCCTCTTCTGTGGAGGGATGCCAAACCACAGAAGAGAGAATAAGGGAAGCCAAGAAGAAGAGAAAGAAAAAGCTGAAAGAGAAAGATAGAGACAGGTGAGAAGAGGGACTTTGTGTGTTTGGGTAAATTCTGTTATTCTAAGGTTGCATTTTCAAAGCTCACGTAGCTTAATAGAGTTTATGGTTATAATTTTGATTTTCTACTTCTTCTACTGACATCACTAAAGAAAAGCTCTCTCTCTCCCTATATATATATTATATACACATGTGTTTGTGTGTGTGTGGGGGGGGTGGATCACTAAAAGACAGAAGTCGAAAGCTACATCAACAATAGAGATATGATCTATATTAATTGATAGATATAAAATTATTTCATTTGTGATGCTACAGCAGCAGTGTGTGCCAAAAAAAGAGAATAAAAAGAATATATCAGCTCTTTTTAAGAGTTTTCTACCAGAGGGTCCCTTCAACTTCTCCAGGGGGTCTGTGAAGAACATTATCTTTAAAGCATGCAGAATTTTCTAAGAAATCAATAGGAGTTTCATATTTGAAGAACATTTATCTTTCTGAGAAGTTCTGTCTGATAGACTGAAGACAGTAAATGATGCTGTTCTGGATTTGCTGTAGTCTAGGTGATTAGGTAGATTTTGATGCATTAGAGCTGGTCAGTAAATTAATAAACTACCATAGAACACCCAACAAGCTGTAAAACTCTTTTAGACGGTATAGATATTTAAATAAGATGAATATGAATGGCCTATTAGTGTCTGAACATTAAAAGTCAAGAATATGAAATGGCCATTAAAAAAAATAATAGCCGAAGTTTGAAAAATCTTCTACCGCCTGAAACACATGTTGATTACCGAGAACGGAGGGAAGCAGCATGCAGAGTTCATTAGTCAACCAATTAGCGCTGGTCCGAGCGCGGCGGGTGCGCGGCTCTGTGTGACCGACAGGTCTCGCCGAGCAGCCGTTACAGCGCTAGCGTCCGTAGCAAGCTTGATTTCTGGGGCTTCGGTGGGCAGTCAGGATGTTATTATCGAGGTCTGGAGTCAGCGGCTTAAAGTGGCGACCGTGGTTTAGATTCGAGACGCACGCAGCGCAGCGGTGCGGTGAGCGCGAGATCAACGCCATTCATAACGTGCGACAAAATGTGGACTCTTGCGCACGCAGGGTGGGTCCAATACCGCGTGACTTCTGGGAACAAAAGCAGGCGTCAAAACCCGCATTTAAAACACGTCATTTTTGAAAATGGATTAGCCGTGATCTCTCATAAATTCACCGAGTTGTGTTATTTATGTTAGTTAATTAAATCCCATAGGTGGGTTTTCTAAAACATGCCCAGGTCACATACAGTCTTAAAGATAAAGCTATGTTTAGGCATTTATGGTTTCACGAATAACCGTCAACACCCACGACAATTTTAATGACAATTAACTAGATTTTATTTTAGTTGGCTACAGTAAAACACATTGCAAAATTCTTGTTTTAAAAGACTTATTAAAAAAAAAAAAGCATTAATTTTCAGTTTACGAATTTACTTATATTTTATTAGATTCATGCCTTCAATATCAATACATCAATATCAATACATCATTGCATGCTAATAGGGGAGTGTTTTAACTAGAAAACCAAACAGTAAAACAAAAGGCTTAAAAGCCTGTGAGCGCACACTACTTTCAGAGTGCACACTACTTTTTCTCCAACATGGCAGCTGACTCAATGGGAAAACAAAGGTCAGAACTTTTAGGAAATGTCACTCATTTCGTCTCTTGCCACTTAGTGGCCTGTTTGGCAGGAGGGGGCTTGGCCTGCTCCCGGTCACTGGGGGCAACGGAATAATGAATCACCACGGCAGCTCTGCTCTGCTCTGCCTGAAAGCATGGAGGCAGCCGGAGCAGCGCGGCGGGACTCTATTGTGGCTCGGCCTGCACTATAGGCAAACCAAGCAGGCAGGAGGTCTGGAAATAGTTACAGTCAAATAGAGGCATACTGATCAGGAATACAAGAGGTCTGCTATCCCCACAGGCTAGAAGAGGGTTTTCTTTTGCTTTCCTCATCCCTCCCTCCCTCTCTCTCCTGGCCCCCTGATCAGATAAAACATACAGTAACAGTTTTTGGCAAATTGCCGATTGTCGCAAATTTTAGAGATGTCAGTCATTGTACTGAGGTGGAAGCATTGCCGTTATACTGACGCAGGTGACTGCTAGTGTATGGACGTATATTAGTATTGAAGTAGTTTTGGTGTGGCAAAACAGTCAGTGGAGCAGTGACAATGATAGGGGAGTTGGGTTGTGCCAGCTCAGTGCTCTTTCTGCCCCAGGTGAGGGCAGACTGATCAGATGATTATTTCTGAAGGGGTAAACAGCGTCTGAAATAGAGCCGCCGCAATTACCCGAGTTTCAGGTAATCAAGGCAGAGCTGAATAGAGGGTGCAGTCTGCGGTCCTCCACCTCGCCTCAGACTCCATTACCTGTTCTCTTTCAGACAGCATAATAAGAGCAGAGTAACCCTAACCAGACTCTAGGCAGGTAAATCTGGTTGTCTGTCAAGTTCATTGTGTCAAGCAGCAGAGATATGGTTCCACCAGTCTGAAACAAGACCCCAGGTTTGGGGTTTAAAGAATCAAAGAGCTTCCAGATTGAGACTTAACCCCACGTCACTTGTATATGTGTGTGTGTGACCCGAACATCTCTTTAAAGCTTCATGATAGCAAATCCCTCTAAGTGTCTGTGTATGAGGGTCAGAAAGTCAGTGCCACGCATGTAGAACGTTATTTACTTTGTAAATGTATTATTATGTACACATACACTAAACAGTGAAGATTTTGAATACTTATGATTCAGAATGTTTCTCAAAGACATCCCTTAAGCTTTTAAAGTACTACTGTAAAAGTAATACTGTGAAATACTTGCATCCAGTCTTCAGTGTCATATAATTCTTCAGAAATCATTCTAATATGTTGATTTTATGCTCAAATATTAACAATGGTTCTTTTATCATTTACTGTTAAAACATGTTTTCACTGCTTCATATTTTCTATGGAAAGGGTGAAGGGTGAACACTTTTCAATAGTAGTGTTTGTTACTTATTTTTTTGGTTTTCTTCTGAGGCTTCTCTCAAGGTTGGAAACACTTTTATTATTCCTAGGTCATGCGCACTCTTTCAACACTCTTCCCTTTTTCTCTCCTCTATTTGCCTTTGTAGTCTAGTTTTTCCGATGGTCTTGAAAAGTCATCAAGCTTCTCTCATCTGCTCCAGTTCTGCTCAGTCCCCACAAAAACTATTTTAGCAATGCTTACCAGCTGAAGGAAAAAAACAAAAAATTATCCTTCACCCATTAGATAAAGAAACGCAAATAAAACATCAGTTTTCATCAATGTAGTCAGGTGTGTTTTACAGCATGAATGCTGGTTCATTTTAGTTAGATCTTGAACTGACTAAACAATAGCAAGAACAACTATAGCATTCTCTTCTTTTCCCCCTTAAATGATGCTTAATAATGTGAATTTGTACATTGAACCAGTTAACTAATTCACTAAATATTACTAATTTGGCATGAATCTGTTTTTTTTTTTATTAACTTGCAGGTTTGAGTCAACTAGCATTTAGTTAGAACTTTTAACCATTAGGCTAAATCAAATCAGTTTAGATTAGTTTCACTTTGGACTCACTTTTTTACAGTGTGTTTGTGTGCATGTCTTGTTTTCAATAACATGCATGTGGTTAAGTAAATCCAAATATAGTGTAAAAACCCATGAACAATTCAAGAAACATGCACACAACTACACCCACACAAATACTCATGGGCGTAACGTCCATAGGCCACAGTGTGGTGTTTGCCACCCTTAACTCTATTCCAACCAAGAAAGTACCGTATGGCACTACACAAGAGGAAGACTTTGGCTTCATCTCATGATTAAGAGGTTATTATGTGCTAATGAACTGCCCCACGGGGCAACAGAATGTTCTGGCTGTTTTTTTTTGTACCCTCACCCGCTGGCACTTCATGGGAAGCGTCACAGAATTACACTCCAGGCATCATAAATTGGGCTAATTTACAGCCTTTTATTTTTTGGCAGCTATGGCCAACCAAAGCCAAGATCCAGAAGAGGTGAGGTTTTACCCACCGGCTAACAGAAAATTGCAGTCAATTGCAAATGGTGGAAGGGTGATACAGAAATATAGCACTTTAAAAAATGTTTATAATGTAATGAAATAAAAAACTTTGGTCAGCGCTAAAGAAAAGGCTGACATCCTTTAATTGCATATTGGGTGAACAGAATTACTTGATTTTGGGCCCTAACCTTTACAAAACGAATCAATTCAGGACAAAATATATAAAATACTTACTGTTTCCTGTTTCCATTTTACAATAAAGAGGTAAGCTATTTTGTGAGAATATGCGTATCTATAGCACGATTTATACGCAGAAACTCTGGCGTGCATATAATACGCAGCTGCCCATAAGCCTACCAATTGCGTATGCATGCCAGAGTCCATTTCTTCGTATACAGAGTATGCCAAACAGAAACAGAAAATGTCCTATTGAAACACGAATATGAGATCGAGTTGGTACAGCTAAAATAAGGGAACGCTAATGGCAGCTGTGTACGTTCAAATTACACATGGCCCGCGCCCGCTCTTAGGTTTAAAATAAGGTGGACACTGATGGGTGGAGAGAGTTGAGGAAGTGGCTGCCTGTCCTAAATCACAGTTTGAGCTGACATTTGATGTATGTATATTCTGGTCACTCTGTATAATATTCTACTGCTAAACTGAAAACATATTACTAGCCTAGTAGAACAATACTGTAAAGTGTAAGAAAGCGTGTAAGCCTTTCAGCATGTTGGATTTCAGCACCTGGACAGCGCCACGCGCCCACTTAGCCGGTTATTGGTTGGTATGATATTATAAAGTTTAGTTTTGCTTCAATCTTTTGCACTTTTTAAAATGTGTGTCTATTTAAAGATTTCCACTTGCTGAAGCTGAACGGTTTTTAGTTGAGACCTTTTAGGCTTCTGCCCGCGAATGCAAAATAGTATCCTGGGTTACTACAGAGATGCAGCTGCGCGCGGAAAGCTGTGAAATCCAAAGAACAATTGAGAGCACTGTTCGCCATCTTCTCGCCTTCTCCGGGCTATTTGCATAGTACGTTCTGGTTGACTGGCTGCCATAGACTGTCCGGCAGACCTCTTTTGTCCGTTAATCAGCTAGTGACAGTAGGGTGACAACTCTCAGGTGACGGATCTCCCTTTGAGGAACTTGATGAAGAAGTAGAAGAGACGTCGAGCGAGTCCAATGATCTAGTGATCGCTCTCGGTTTGGGTCGACACTTGACTATCTAATTACGTTTCGAAAACGCTTTCAAATCAATCGATAATTAAACCCACACGCACAAAATTGTGAACATAAGTGACATTCTTAAGTACAACACTGCTGTCAGCTCTTGAAAAGTAGGGTGGATGCAAAATAATTAGCTTGCTAAAGAAGTGAGGCTATTTAGACCTTGGCTTTAAAAAAAATCCATATTTTGAACTAAAGATGGTTGAGATAATTAAAAAAATATATATTTATTAAATCTAGTTAAATAAAACACGTGTAACAAGTTCTAAAAATGTTATCTTTCTCAAACTTACCAACCATATTTTTCAAGGTCAAATATTACTGTCACGAATAACCAAAAGTTATTTCTAAAACAAAATATATTTCGAGAATTCCAGCTATTTAATGAGATTTGTATCAGTCTCTGGAAAACTAAAAACAATTACCACTTCAACTTATATTAATTCTGATGGGAATTCAAGTAATTCCCAATGCCATATAACGTTAATAAATCAGCTCAAAGAATGTCAATGCTAAAATGTTCTTTCTTTCTCCAGTAGGGTATTATAAGTCTCCCAATAAGAGAGAGAGAGTTTATTTCAGAAATGGTCAATATTTAGTGCTTAAGCGCGTCAGATGGACTGCTTCTCAAAGTTTTATTGGGTGAGGCCGTTTTGGGTGTTCACAACTTCCAGCTTCATCCGCGAATGTTCCAACCAGGAACTTACCCTCTCGTGCACCTGCATCGCCTCTCATTGCCTTCAGGAATTCGCTGATGCTTGTAATCAGCTTTGTAAGGCCAATGAGTGCACGGATGAGCGACACTTCCCAGCGGCACAGTGAGTCGCGCAGGCCCGCTGAATGACAGTCAGCGTGGGGCGCCGTTCCAAAGCCGCCACGCTGCCAAATTCCAACAGAGTCTCTCACAATCACTTCGCCGCAGGCCCCCGCACAGGCGGACACTGGTAACAGGGGAAAGTAAGAGTGTGTGCATGCGGGGAAAGAGACCGAGAGAAAGAGATAATTCGCTAACAACCAGTGGCTGGGCTTCTAAAAATGCGCTGAGCAGAAGTTTAGTCGCTCGTAGTAGCCCACTGCACGTTATACGAGCGTCGTAACGTAAATGCGTTCGTATTTAGTTCATGATTATGTCGTTGCAAACTGCAAAGCCACTTTATACAATACGAGTTGGTTAAAACAGCTTTTACAACCCCATATTTACGCAGGCAGTGTGACAATCAACAGTATTATTTTAGGTAGATTTCCTATTGAGATAGGAAAGGAAATTTAAGTGAGAGCGTGTTAAACGCCATCATCATCTTTCTCCACGATTTCACATTTAAATCAATCCCATATTGCATCTTTTTTAGGGAACGTCCAGGTAGTCTCAGAGATCTAGGAAGGCGCGTGTAACTTATGGACACATTTTATAAGGCGCGAGGAAAGCTTAGGCTGCCTTAAAAAGCAGCAATTGCCACTATTAACACACACTGGTTTGACAAACACGAAGATGTTGTGATAAAGCAGACTTTACTTGTTATCTGAACGCGAGGGAATAATGTTGGGGAAAAAAGTTGTTCCCTAAAAATATGATATTTTGTGGAACGTGTTTTCAGGTTTTATTCAGTAAACATTTAACCACGTCTAAAACGACTGTAGCGCATAACGTCTCGTGCCGCTTGGAGGGTTTGTGGATTAGGAAAAAAGACCGCGAGATTGTTAAACATGTCAACGTGTAATTGCACGATAAGGCCCGCGCAAGGAATTTATTGGCCCGGTTGCTGTTTCTATTCCCCGCTAATCTGGCGCCGCACATTCGTCCTCTGCAATCTGTCTCCGTAATCTTCCGCAGCAGAACGGCAAGCAGCTTTCTTTTCTGAGGAGGCAAGAAAATATGCAGGGGTATGATAAACCCGATGCTAATTAGGAACATTTAGGACAGTGAGTGCAAAGGATCGCCGGTTTTACAAATGACAAAATGCAAGCCCATTTTGACAATTTCACTTTAGAACATGGGTGGTGTAAATGTGATAAAGGTCTGTCTGGCTGTTCTAGATTTATTGGTGAGATTCGCGCTTGTGTTCTTTTTCTTCTGCCAGGAAACGGGAGAGGTGAATAGGCTGAGGTTTGCCAGTCTGCTGGACGGGTGCCCATGCTGGGCTCACTCTTTTTGTTTTTGAATGCAAATCAGCGTTGCTATGAACAGCAATGTTGTGTATTGCCCTATCCTTGTGATGCGAGGACAGGGCTTAATGTATAAAAATAGCATTTATTTGAAAAATATATATATATATATTTTGCATATAAAAAGGATGTAACGTGTCGGCTTAAGCTTACCTTATATGGATAAAAATATGCAAATAGGCTAGTTGTCCTTCTTTAAAATAAGCGCTTTTTATTTTATTTCTAGTTATTTTTACTTGTTTTTTTTTTTGTTTAAAACACTCATGTGAAACTTCATCGACATTCTCACGGTCGTCTACCGAGTAAAAAAAAAAAAAAAAGGAAAAGAGGTTCAAAGACCTCCCTGAATCCTGCTACTTGTTGCGAGAAAGCTCCCGCGTCACGTCACTCTTCCGGTGGGTTTCATTGTAATAAGAATGAGTCTTGTCACTGACCCGGGGGTTCAGCTTTTAGGGTTGTTTAATCCTCCTCTCTCCCTGACACAAAACACTCACGCACTCTGCATTCATCTTAATCCCACTGACACCCCACGGAGGATACGAGCAACATTTGCTTGACGGCCCACCAGTGATTCAATTATAACAAAATTAGGCTGTCAATTTTTAGTAAAAATGATAATAATAATAATAATAAGCCAGAAGGCGAGAAAAAAATAGAATTCTTCTTAAACCGCATATCAAAAGTGGAAATAAACTAACATTTTTAATTCCATTCATGGGTTTAGAACGCAATTATTCCATATCCGGTAAATATATAGTCATGAGTGGCTCGCGGGTTACCCAGACGGATTTAATTGAAGTGGAGCGGATTTAAAGCATATGTCTGCACAATCCGGGGCTCCCGGGGAAAAAAAAAACAGGGGTTGGTCCATTGAACAATGAATAATGTAGTTCGCTCTCTATTTGCTGTTCGTCATTTTTTTTTTTTTAGTGGACACTCTTTATTTTGAGAGGTCTTGAACTTTGACCTCTATCATATGCATCAAGACACAGCTATACAACGTCAGGGAAGGGTTCCTAAATTAAGGCAAATACGGAAGGTTTCATTACTGTGAAATAGCTTTGTAAGCTTAAAGCAGCTGATCACGCCAAACAAAAATAGTGGCATCAAATAAACAGTAATTATCCAGCGATCTGAAGTAGTTTAATTTAGACAGACACAACCACGAGCTTCAAGCCTGAGTGGAGAGCTCTTAAGTGTCAAAAACACATTTAAAGAGACCATCACTCAAATTAAATATTTTATACATTAGGCTTTCTGCCCGATTACTGTAAATGTTCCTTCATTTCTGTTAAATGTCTAAATAATTTGCTAGAGTAAATCTTATGGCAATGTAATAATACATTGAAAATAAAAAGGCGATTTATAATAATGCTAATAATAATAATAACAATAAGTGTCTTAAAAATTGTAGTTGTCTTTTAAACTCAACTGATAGGATTTTCAGCAGATCTGACATAGATATTTAACTTTCTGTATTAGTTATATTTTTATATTTTATTTCTGACTAATAAAATGCCTATTTATATTTAGACTTATAAGTATTACACTTATTAAAATAATCATCTGCTAAAAATGTTTCCTATATAAAATGCGCTCTTCCACACTTCTGTCTGAATATTTTTTAAATTAAAAAAGGCTTAAATATTGACAGCGCAACTGAATATGCCAGGCTGTATGAACAGACATATAAAGGTTTTCACTTTGGATCATTAACTCTGTTTCCATCTGCTTAATCGCGAGTCCCGTGGGATGAAAAGCAAAACACAGCAAACTAACTTTCCAGAATCAGAGCAAAAGCAGTGAAATTTATTCTCACATCAACGCAAAACGTTTTCCTTTTATCCTGGCAAATCCGAATTATATTTACAACTGTTTAGCAATCTTTCTCTGTAATATTTTCACAATGTACAAGAAAAAATACAACAAACAAATAAGGAATAGATCAAATACAGTAACTCACGTGTTGACAAATCAAAGTGGGATCGAGAAAAAATCTTAGAAAACTTTAAAAACGTTGTCATTGTGACTATATTTTACACTGTAGCACCCGTCTCTCTCACCCGCTCTCCCTCTCTCTCTCTCTCACACACACACACACACACACACACACATACACACGCACAAAAGAAAAATCGTAAATGTGTAAAGCTCACGCATATTGGGTAATTTCGGACAAATTATTCAGACAACATCCCTTCAGTTTAAGTATTATATTTAAATAATATCACCTTCAAAATTTACAAGAACAGACATTCTGTACAAAAAAGGTAGTTATGCTCTAAAAGAGGTAAATATTTGGTTATTTAAGTCTGAATGCGAAATCTGTTCATATGTGTGTCAATGGAACGGTTCCGTTTACGCTCGTCGCGGAACTTTGATAGTGCTGCGGCACAGCGTGAAGTCTGCTCTGAACTGACGGGTCCCCTGCCTCCGGAGCCGGTAAATACATGCTTATCATCTCTCGCAAGTCTCCGGGACAAGGGGCTCGAGAGTGAGCTGTAACGGGAGGACTTACGCTCGGCTCCGATTTCACCAGCGAGCCCAGCGTGCCGATGGACCCAGACGTAGCCACGCTGGAGTTCTGGTGCTGCGCATAGGATATTCCCCCATAACCTGACGGCGAGGCGCTCATGTAGCTCTGAGAGTTTGAGATGGGGCTGTACTGGAGCGCCGTCATTTCGTAGCGGTGCATAGGCTGGGGATTGTGTGGATGGTGGTGGTGGCCGTGGTGGTGATGCGCTCCGGTGCCTGGGTGCTGGCTGTACGCGAGCTGAGCCTCCTGCATCATCGCTGCTGCAGCCGCGGCCGAGTACGCGCCGTTGGTCCAGCCGTTCATGTGCGCGTAACTCGCCGCGGTGCCGCCGCCGTGACCCACCGGGCTCTCCAACCTCTGGCCGACCCCCGCCGCACCCATTCCCAACCCCACGCCGCCTCCGCCACCGGATCCGGCGAGCAGACCACCCGCCAAAGAGTACTTGTCCTTTTTGAGCAGCGTCTTGGTCTTCCTCCGGGGTCGGTACTTGTAATCCGGATGCTCCTTCATGTGCATGGCGCGCAGTCTTTTCGCCTCGTCAATGAAGGGTCGCTTTTCCGCCTCGGACATGACTTTCCACTCGGCTCCGAGGCGCTTGCTGATCTCCGAGTTGTGCATCTTTGGGTTCTCCTGAGCCATTTTTCTGCGCTGACCCCGAGACCACACCATGAACGCGTTCATGGGTCTCTTGACGCGATCTTGGTTAACTTTGCTGCCGCCGTTGGGTCCCGTGTGGCCCGAGTTTGTGTTAGTCTGGGGTCCCGGGGAATGCAAGTCCGTTTCCATCATCATGCTATACATTCACCTGGCTTTAACTAACTCAGCTCACACACAGAAACATTCACGCGTCCCCGTTCCCTGGCAGGCACACACGTGCAGAACCTCTTAATAACAAAAGAGGCCACTGGAACAGGACCGGTACAATCCAGACAGAGGATAGAGAGTAACTTTGCGGCTGCTCGTCTCCCTTTGTTTTATTCTGACTTCCTCTCGGGGAGATTTTCACATCCAGTGCAGAATTGTCTTTGAGCTACTTTCAGCGGCGGGCTTGAAAAGTTAGTGGGAGAGCGGCCATGTGATGCGAGCTGACAGGGAATAAATGAGTGAGAGAGAGCCAATGGCGTTTGAGGATGGGGCAGATTTGCATATGGCTCGCGGTCAGGTGACGCAGCGCGCGCGCTACAGGCGCAGCTCAAGGGTCTTTCTGCGGCGCGCGGAAGGTAAACAGTTGGCTACAAACCACCGCTGACGACTGTTATTTGGGTTAAATGATCTCCAAATGATCATTTTCGCTGGAATAAACAATAAGTCAGTGATTTTTTCTTCCCACCCATTTGAAACGCCGGAGCCGGAACTTTAAACAAGAAATGATTTTTATTGTCAAGTAGCATATATGGTTTTCTACCAGGACAAATCTAAACAGTAATAATTGTAAAATGTTTCAGTCATTTTAACCATAACAACGTGGATTCATTAAAAAAAGTCCCAAATAGGAAAGAAATAAACCTCTAATCAAACAGACGTTTTATAGAATATTGTAAATATAAATTCGTCCTCGCGCACAGTTTCTCGGTATCTTTTCAAGCATTTATCACAGTTTCCAGTATTTATCACAAGTCCATTTAAATAAATTGATGCCACAGGTGTTTTCCTGTTGTGACGGTTGCTAAGAAACAGGTGCCTCACACCCAGTGCATGCACCATGTGTGCCCTTTTGTCAACAAGTGCAAAGTGGGGAACAGCTAAAATTATTGTAAAATTGGTGTAACCTGCCATATTCTTTTCCAACACTGGAGTCTTTTCCCTGCGCTTTTTTCATTTCTTATCCGAAACTTTGACTCAATGCAATATCACAACAAGTATGAAGTCTGAATTCATCCCAATTAATTAAACAATAATTATAAATAATGAAAAAATCACGGAAAACAAGCTGACAAGATCGCCCACATTTATAAAGCCCATTTTATAAGCATCGCACGCACTAAAACGTTCACTGCGCTTGTTTTGACTTGACTCATTAATTTTGTCAACAAAAGGGTTAGATAAAAAATATAGTCACGTCGTTCTCTACATTAATTTACAGACGATGATCGCCGTCTACTGGACGCAAACCCCCAACAACTTCCCTTTCCTTTGTGCTGATTTTACAGTTTAATCACACATTTATATGTGCGAGATCGTTTATACAATAGTTACGGGAAAGCAAAGGATCGCAGGCAAAGTTGTAAAATGTTGTGGTGTTCTTTAGAAACCCCGTTCAAACGTGAAAAGGTGTTGGTATTGAACGGAGGCGTTGAGGGAGTTGCAGGCGCATCGCTCAGATTTCACAGAAGAGTTGCTCAGAATATCTCCATTAATTGTGAACTGAGGCGAAAAATAAATATCGCGGAGTTAATGTGTTAATCATCATACCCATCAGAGAAAGTGGAAAAGGCATTGCCATTAGGCAATTACGCGGTATTTGTAGGATTGCACAACTGGTTAAGCAATGGTCTCCATGCAGTCCATTTAAATCAATAAAAGAAGAACTAACCGAAGTGTCCATCGAAAATAAGTGTAATATAAAATGTAAAAAAGATTGGACTTTAGAAAATACTTTTTTTTTTTTTTTTTCAACAAATCTTGCATAAAACAATAAAGAATAAAGAAACAAAAAAGAAATTAAAACACATTTAACATGAAATGTATTAATATTGATTACTAATTTAATAATTGTAATAGATAATCAGAGGTCCTTCTTATGTAATGATTTATTTTGAATCAGGATTGAGAATAACTGATATTGGAAGAGCACTAAGTGAGAAGAGAAAACCTATGTAGAAATAGATAAATGCACAAAATATCATGGAAATCACACTAGAGGTGAACTGCAAGATGCCTCTACCCTGATCTGAGCTTCACAGCACTAAAATCCTCGTCTGTTGGTCTGTGCTCCAAAAGCTCAGTAAGTGGCGTTGCTCCGTTATGTCCCGACTGCAAAGTGAATTAGAGAGTCTCTTGAACTTGTGAGAGCGGGCAGGGTTTAAAAATGGTCAACATCTGTCAGGTGCGCCTGTTCTTGCTCTCCACCGCGTTTTACGCATTATTGGACGGGAAGGGAGGGGAAACTCGAGCAAGGGCTGTGTGGGGGGGAGAAGAGGCTGTCTCATGCACATATTTCCAGCTTCATTTTCAATTTTCAGACTTATTTCCGTATGATTTACACGTTGACACTGACACTCAGTAGTAGAGGTAGATAAAGGGATGGGGGGGGGGGGGGGATGCTGGGTTGTTCTCAGCAAAAGCCAGTGAAAGCCTTCACTGAATCAACAATCACACAAAGTATGTGATATCTAATTTACACAGCATCAGTTCATATTTATACAGGTTGTCCAGAAGATTTCCTAAATGCATGAGGCACTATCCTAGTACAAAAATCCTTATAATAAAGCATAGAGGAAATGTCTCAAAACTGCAGTGAAAGAAGCCAATTACATTTGAGGTAGACACTATAATACTCCATCTTAATCAGATTCTTTCACATAGTGGAAATAAGAATGAAACACATTAGTGCTAATGGGTAATTATGTGTTTTCAGCAATGGTGCATGAGCTCAAATCAATGCTTTGAGAGATGGGATTCATACTTGAATATACTGTGAGATGCTCCTCTATGCTGCTTTAATGTTTTCAACAGCGCACCAGGTATAAGGATACATGCTTGCGACTTGCCGTTTACGCAGATTAAAATGTGATTTACATTATTCTTAAAGCTTCCTTGCATTTTTTGTGTTCTTCTAATGTCACCGCCTCTGCTGAAAGTAATCCGCTGTACTGTTAGAAAGATCTTAATGTGTTACATTACAAGCGATCAGAATTTGATTGTGCTTTAAATTAATTGTCCATACACTGACAGTCAATGGGGTCCAAAACAAAGTAAATAAATGCATACAGTTTTGGAACAACACAAGTGTAAACGATGACAGAATTTTCACGTTGGGTGAACTGTCCCTTTAAGAATTTAATTAATTAGTTAACATAAGCTAAATGTGTTATAAAACATAACTCTCAGGGGGTTCAACAGGATAAACAAATCAAGAGAAAAGATGGAAACACGTTAACACACACACACACACTCAGTGTTGCTTACGGACTGGCCTTGAGACCAAATTAGCAGCTCATCAGAAGATCAAAGGTTGTGCAGATGAACACACACACACACACATACACAGGCTATGATCACTGTATGGTTTTCCGCCTGCATGCGCACATCTCCCTGCTGTTAGCACAGGAATCTCTAAGCCCACAGTCGTCTCCCACCACAGCCGGCTTCACAGGATCAGCTGAAGCTTCTAGAAACAACATGTTAGCTCGCCACGGGGGCTAATGGTATCAAAGGCATTCTTTTTACAGCAGATGGCTTGCTTAAGCTACTCGTCACAGCTGCTGTCAGCTCTACTGTATGGGCGGAAGGTAAAATCCCAACGCCTCAACTATAGTTAATAGTTCTCCGCATGGTGTCGGATACGTGCCATGGTATATCTGCATGAGCGCTTTAAGGATCTTTGAAAACCAGGAAGAAAAATAATATAACGTCGTTATAAGATGATGTTCAGTGGCCTCTGTGAGAATATAATGTGTACACATGGAAAGGATGGGTTCATATTTAGTAGCTTTTGGATGCTTAAGATCAAAATCAGTCTGATCCGGTAAAAGGAATCATTCAGTGTGCTGAATGTGATAAACAGAGCATTAAAGGGATAGTTCACCCAAAAATAAAACCTTGCTGAATAGAAAGAGATGTTAGATGAGTTTGTTTCTTCATCAGAAGAGATTTGGAGAAATTGTGCATTACATCACTAGTTCATCAATCCTCTGCAGTGAATGTGTGCCATCAGAATGATAAACAAACAGCTGATAAAAACCTCACAATAATCCATAAGTAATGCACACGATTTTTCTTTCACGAGGTGGTAATTAATTGGTGGACTGGATTTATGCGATGCTTTTATCAGCTCTCATTATGACGGCACCCATTCACTGCAGAGGATCCATTGTTCGATTTCTCCAAATCTGTTCCAATAAAGAAACATTTTTTGCATAAAACATTTGCATGCATAAAAACAAGAAGTTATTGGCTTATGTATTGTATTGCAAGTCTTCTAAGGCCATATAATGTGGCTTATGCATGCTATAAATGACTGGTTCTCCATTGAAATCAGATGGATTTAAAATAAACGCGTATTAATAAATTATCAGTTATACACTAGTTTAAAAATACACTTTGCAAATACACATTGTGGATAATGGCAGGTAATATGAAATAATAATCTTAGCCCACCAAAATGAATACATGAATACAAAAACACTACTATTTAAAATAATATCTCATACTAGCTACAGTATGTTAACAGTAAAACTTGTAATATCAATATATTCATGAATCTAAGTGCGTAGAACAATATATATTGTTTTTCCTTAATAAATTGTACAACATTAGTTTATAGGCCTCAGATTGGCCCATAAAATGGATTTCATAATCTACAATAACTTTTTTCATGTTTACATTTGTTGTTGCATCACTTCTATGTTCAGATAATAACCTTAAGAGAACAATTTCTTTAACCGATCATGTCGTTCTTATAGTTCTTTGGAATAATTGGGAAAAAAAAACTGCTTACTTTTCTGGGACAAAATATCTACAATAATCCAGCACAAAAAGCCAATTCACCAAGGCGTCAAATATGTAAATCTGTTTAAACAATTTTCTATTCTTCTTCGCTCGCCACTATTATTGATACCCAATGAGCATAATGAGCAGTCAGCAGATTTCACTCAGGTTACTGTGTTAATGTCTGCGCTTACAGTACTCAACAATGTCAGCTTGCACCCAATTATGCCCAGGTCTCACATGGTTCATTAGAGGGTTATGATGGTGTCATTCCGATGGGTGTTTGACAAAGCACAAGTGTCTTCGTACAGAGGTTTTGTGGCTCACGCAGTAAAATAAAGAAAAGAACAGGCTTTTTTGCTCTGCACATTGGTTGCCATGCACCGGTAAAAAGAAAGGAAGGTATCTCTGGTTTACCACTTTGCAGCTGGGCCTTGTTAGCTGATGCACTTTTGGGCGTTTTTGCAACTGCATGGGGCTCCGAAGGTGGACCAGAAATGAAATGAGTACTGCATTGTGTTGTGTTTTAGGGTTAAAATGTCTGTAAACTTAACAGATCCTGTCAAAAAATGACTTTCTTTCTGACGGTGGTCTGAATAAACTCAAACATTGAATTGAAATGGATCTGGAGGTGAGAAGCAGCAGTGTTTCTTCAGTAGCAAACATCAAAGGGGCCTCAGATCAATACCCCACTTCTCACAGCCATAGTGTGTTATTACCCATAATCCCTCTGTAATCCATGTACAAGGGTCACCCATCCTTGTCCAAATAGCTACAATCTCATTACGCCTCAAATAAAACTTTCCTATTTATCTACAGATTTCAAATGAAACTAATAAGGCTCTAATATACCCCTCACACCCCCTCCTGCTCTCTCCTCTCTCTCTGCCATTCCAAAACCCTAATTATATTTCTCCCTATCTGAAAGCAATCAGTGATTGTGTGTGCCACGGTACGAAACGTGCTGACAATACCAGCCAATGGCGCAAGTGCCAGTGCAGCTGGACTAATTAAATTAAATGTGATGCTGCCCCGCCGCTGCGCCGCTCAGTGAGAGAGAAATGAGCCAGAGCAATAATGAGTACTGTAGTCGAGCAGGGAGGAGGGAGATATTGTACTGGAGACCGGACACTTGCAGTGATTTTGAGAAGTGCTTGGTAAAGTGTACCAAGTCATATGCATACATACATTTTTGTTGTTTCAGAAATGTATAGATATGTATATGTATAGCATCGTATCTACTCTCTGTTTATGTGCATATACTGTATACAGAGAGAGAGATTTCTGCCATATTCTCTTTTATTTTAATGGAGACACGTACTGGATTCTCTTTACTATGAAAGAGTCACTTTTTATATCAATCAGCAGAAATTACTAACATATGCTACAATGATGTATTGTTACTTTCAAAATATACACTACCGTTCCAAACTTTATGAAATTTTTATGAGTTTTTAAAAGTTATGAAATTTCCAATTTTAAGTAAGCAGAAACATCTAGTTTTGAGTTTGTTGTACTCATGCAGAATAATATCT
>JAUMHQ010000044.1:21755329-21766094 GCA_032361165.1 Enteromius paludinosus | reverse complement strand
CACCTACATCTTGGATGCCCTGGGGGTAAGCAAATAAACATCTAATTTTCATTTTTGGGTGAACTATCCCTTTAAACTTAGTGAAAACATCAGGTCTATATATTAAACTTGGATGGACAGGATGGACAGTGTAACTCATGAATATGCAAAGGCCATATGCAAAACAGCAGAACAGTAACAAGCATTCATAAAAATATGGACAAAGTAACATTAGAGAACGCTTGCACTAGGGTATATTTAACCTCTTTTTTTCTAGTCATAGAAACCTGCAGAAATTTATGATGATGACAGATTCTCTACAAAATAAGTCTGCATTACTGAAGGAACATAAGAAGGTAGTTCTGCTAAGCTTGGGCAATGTTGTGTGTGTGTGTGTGTGTGTGTGTTTCTGGCTCTCAGACTACCTGCTGCTTTCTAGGCCATCTGGACACATAAGCTCGTCCCATGTAAACCCAAACTGGCCTGAACTGACACCAGCTTGATCTGAACTCTTCAAACGATACAGGCAACGAGATGGAGAAGTGGTCCTGTATTTGTGTCTACACACAGGTGGTCCGCAGGTGGATCAGCTCGTTTGCATTCTACTATGATGATTATAATTTAGCAAACCATATCTTTTGGGGAGATGAACATACAAACGGTTCACTTCTTGTTTCCCTGCACAGTTGGGATGCAGGCTATTATTTTGTTAAAAACGTGTCATTTTTGGAATGGTGCTAGGGTTGGGCCTATAGACATCACGATGCTGAGCCGGTGTAGTGCCGAATTTTGACCCCCTGCCAGATTATGACTCCCCTAGTATTGGTAGGTTTAGTGTTAGGTGTGGGGTAGGAGTTGGATTAGGGGTGGGGTTAGGATTACTATTGATTTCAATGAGGGGAGTCAAAATTCGGCACAACACCGGCATCGCGATCCTCCGCCCCGCCGCAGCAGCAACAACAACCAGCTTGCGAAAAACACACTTAATCTATGCCATCTATGCCATTGAAAGCGAGCGCACCACTGATGCTGATATTTCTCTAAAATAAATCATCCTGAAAATGTATCTGTTGTTTATATTACAATCATAAAAGCATCTAGAGCACCAAATAAGCATATTATAACCATTTCTGAAGAATTGTGTGCAACTGAAGACTAGAATTTGACATTTTTGCACCACGGCAATGTAGCATTTTTAAAAAACTGATGAAAAAAAAAAAAGCTACTTCTTTTCTCATCAGCGAATTAAAAGAACAGTGTTTATTTGCTCTCAAAAAAAAGAGACACAAAGACATTTCCATTAATATTCAGTACTTGATACAGGCCTCAAGTCCAATCCCCAAAACTCGAGCACCATCAACAATCAACACACACATCTGAGTATACATTACATCATCTGCCATCGCTGTAGCGGAATTAAATTCCCTCCTGCGCTTTCTCTCTTTAAACCAGTCATCCAAACATGCCATTCGAAAAAGCAGTTTTAGTGTGGAGTGCCTCTCTTCATTCTGGCCTGTGCCAAACCCCACAGCACCATTAATGAGCTGGCAGCTCTGCCCATTCAAACACACAACTCCATTCACCACAACAGAGGGCTTGTCTGAACCTCTCACAGCTGGCCAGAAGAAACTCACACACCATAACCGCCCTACACAACAGAACTCATATAGAGCGCCCCTGTGGGCAGAAACATCTCAGTTACACCATCGCGCTGCCAAACGTTAACAAGCACAGAAGTGTCTGTGAAGAAAAATCACTCTCAGATCCCCCAAAAAATACTCAAAGTGACAAAACAATGAGACATTCAAAAACAGCTTGAGTTGAGAAAATAACATGCTGCTATCACATTAGTCCATTGCAGTCAGCAGTCAAGATTTTAGAGATCGCCGTAAATCAAAGGTCATGTATAATGTGAATAATTTATGGCTGCATGCATACTTTGCTGTCTATTGCACGCTTTTTCCAAGAAACAACTCGCAATTGCCTGTACAGACATATCGTTGATGTCTGGGCAGAGCTGGATCTGAACGCAAAATCTAGGTTTAACACCATCAACAATAGCATTGGCTATAACGCCAGTAAAAACAGTGTGTGGGTGAGGGATCTGATTCAGTCTAACACCAAAACCTATTGGACCCGTGTGGAGACAGAGCTGCCAGAACACCAATGTTTGCAAACACGGGAACTGTTAGTATCATATCAACAGTGTCAAAAACGGTTACAGTTTTCAGCAAAGATAAACAAGTCTGGACGACTCTGAATGAATTTTACCTGGCATTGAGAATTGTCTGGTGCAACGCCCGATAGTGACGGACTACACCCTGTAAATTACTGAAGCGAAAGTGTGTTTGCTATGAAACGTTACACTTTGTAATTCACCAATTTCACCAAAGATCATGGTTCCTTTGCCACGGAAACTATATATTTTATGGCACAGCAGCTCCATTTAGCTCCAACTTTAGCCACGGGGCACATATATTTAGTATTCTCCAGTAAACCACTGGCTAGGCTACTAAATAGCACATCTCAGATGCTTTAATTGTCTATGTCGTTGCAAAATGTAAGCTATATTAAATGTATCAAGCAGCTCTAATTTGAAACGTTATATTTTTCTGTGAAGCTGCTTTGAAACTATGTGTATCGTGAATTCATGACATCATTTTGAGCTTGATTCTGGAAAATACTTTTAGATATGCTTCACCAGCTATTGGAATAATATTCAGAATGAACTAAAATACATCGCCTAAACAGGTATTAATCTTGTCCTGAAAACTTGCTCTTGGCAATCACGTCATGTTTGTGTGCGTGTACATGTTTCGTGATGAATTGCAAAATACATCCACAGCTACTGATGGTGATATCATGCCTTTAAATGTTTTAATGATCAAATAAGTCTTTCGCAGCTTGACTTTTCATTTTCTGTAAACAAGACATACAGCAAACTACTTAAAGGAGACACTGCAGAGAGAACATTAAAGCAAGCCACAGCAACACTCCATGCCACTGTTACCAATGTAACAACTCTAAAATCAAAACACACAGGATGAGTCTGATCCCAACTCCATCTGAGACTCTGGCTTTGCCTTCAAACCACACAAGCGAGCCACTGAATCACTGATCGCAAATATGAACGAGCATGCAAGTGAAACGAAGGAAGCTGAAAGATCATGCAGCACTCACCTCTATGTGATATAGTGCACAGCCTTTCACAAACTCTCTGATGTTACTCAGACACTCGTCTTTCCTCGGGTCCTGATAGATCTGCAGACAGAGCGCACAGATGAATCCTGTTCCCAGCCGTAACGTTACTTCTGAGCAGGTTTGTCAAAGAATAAACAAAAACATGTGCGGATACGCCATTTGTTTATATCACGGCTCATCGCCCCGTTCCTGCAAAAAGCCACTTATTCTTCATAGGGAAGTTGGCGGAGGAATAGCGGAAATGACGTGAGCTAATAGCTCGCGGTTGGGTTCGGAGAGAGGGGCATGCTGGCACAGGCAAACACTACCTGACCTGTCAGAGCAAAGTCTAATCTTCACGAAAGGCTGTAAGCTGTGCGATGTGTTGTTTATCAAGTAGAGCCTACATCTGATTTCTGTTTAGCATCAGACATGTTATGACATCAAACTGCGATCGTATCAGCATCGATGATTGCATGCTATATATTGTATGGCCTGTGTATTACAATCACCGATGCGTATATTAGAATACATTTTTAGTCTGTCGAGACTGTGGTTGATCAAATGTTTATGAATTATTAATTAAACACAAACACATTATCGCTTATATCAAGGCGTATGTGGGACATAATAAATTATAACATAAATTAATAAAAAATAATACTAAACTCCATACAGTTAAATAAATATCCTAGCTTACCTGCAAAGATAAAATAAATAAATAATATTGCCAAATTCAATTACTCATATATGTATCTGTCTATCTATCTATATACATATATATATATATATATATATATTTTTTTTTTTTTTTTTTTTAATCAAAACTGTCTAATTATTATGAACTAATCTAATCTAATTATAATTTCACTGTTGGTATAAATATTTATACTGACGAGAGCTTCGATTCATTTTCGCGAATCGGTTCTTTCGAACAGTTCAGGTTCAAAAACAACGGACAATGACGTCCCAATGAGGAACATTTAGTTGGATTATTCACTGTAATTTAAAGTGTCCCAATTCAACCAGTACCGCCACGATTTGTCCCATAAAAACGAACTTTAAAAAGAATTTGAAGTGTTTGTTATCTGTGCATCCACCAGTTTTGGGCTTATTAACTCGGACGCGTCCGAACGCGATTCGGTTCAAAGAGTCCGATTCGCGAACGAATCATTCAGACAGGTGCTCAACTGATTCACCGAAAAGATCCAACTCAAAAACAATTCGTTCACAAACCGGACATCGTCGTTTCCTCTCTCTCTCAATCAATGGCGGTCGACTCGTATAATCGAAATTGATTTCACACGGTTTATATATTTATTCATGGCGCCATATTCTGATCATTTTCATTACAATGATTATGAAAATACCACACTTGCCCCGTCAGATTGTGAGATTTCCTTTACACATTTATACAGAATTTCCCTTCACTCACAGTTAAATGAAATCAAACTAAAAGTTAAAGAAAACAGTATGTTAATATACGAATATACACTGGCTCGCGCGCTCAGCGAACGCAAAACGCGCGCGCGGACACAAATACAAAGGTCCCGTGTGTCCGATGCGCGAAAACACCAGCGCTTTTGTGTCATTTCTGTACTCTATTATAGATCTGCGCGAGCTTATTGACCAACAGCTTACCGTGTGAACCGAACCGGGTCGCAGCCGCTCCAGCAGCTTGCACAAAACCACCCCATCTCTGAGAGATGCCTGTAAAAAACCTTCGGGGTCCGATAGCGTCTTTTTGGGTGATTCCAGGACACCCAGCGTTATCAACCATGTGATGGTCTGTTCAGCCGAATTCATGACCTCATATGCGTCTAAAGCTCAATAATCCATAAGCAAACGAATGTGCAGGGCTTTGTGAAATGACAGATATCCTGTGCAGTCCACAGCAGCAACGGCAGGACGTTTGGAGCGAGGGCTCTGATCCCTCCTTTTCCCTGGATGTCAGGGATGACGATTTGTTTAGGGTTATCTGGCAGGTCCGGTTTCTCTCTCCTCTTCTTTCATCTGGCAGGATGTCAGCCAGTGTTAAACCAAAATCAACAGCCTGCAATTGTTTTCCGCTACATGACACCCAATGCAGGCAGCTCGGGTCACTGAATACTTTAGAAGCTAAAGAAACAAACGGATCGACCTATTAGGCATTTAGCAACACTAGACTAGATATGAAAGACAATATTAGGAGGTCGTGCGTTATTAGTGAGTGCAATATATTTAACATTGCATGTCCACAGGTAGAGAAAAACAAACTGTCTGAATAAAATCGTTCAACTTGCATGATCTACACGCATCCATGCAAACCTACACAATTGTTTTTTATATAAAAAAAAAAAAAAGGCGCTACTGCCAAATACTGTTCCATTGAAATCTAAACGTACCCCTAGCGCCCCCTGCCGCTGCTAAAACCGTACACTCACTATAATTATAATAAATTATTATAATAAAATTATTATTTTTTTGCAGCCTTTGGTCACTAACTGGAATTCATTGTATTTCACGCAGAAAAAAAAAACTTAAGGACCTTTAGGATTTTCATAATCAAGCACAGATCTTAAATTGTAATGTAATATAGCAGTAAAAATGATCAATATTAATATACCTTTTATGTGCTGTAATAAAGTACTGAAAACCATTCAGTCAGTAACATTAAAATCTGCAAAAATTCAATCGCCTACAACTAAAACTACCATGTAGTACACTTAATATTGGCCATGTATTGACCATGTTTTCTTACATTATGACTGGCTATTAACATTTCGGCTCAAAACTAAGGCCACAAATCCTTCTGGTGCACGAAATGGTCTAATTTTCTCTACACAAAAATATGAAGCCTATTTATATTTGAATGCCTAATAATACGCATTTCTTCTTTTGGGACATTAACCCGTGCATTGACCACCACCAAAACCAAAACTTAAAGAACAACATCTATAAATAGGCCATCTCTTTATTGTTGATTTTCACATGTCAAATTCTTTGATGTTTCATACTCAAAATGAAAAAGGGAAGGGCCTTTCATTCAAGTTCACACACTCCCGGTGAAGGTGTGACTGGGCACAAACCCGAGAGAAGGAAAGAGTCAGTTTCTGGCTGGGATGATGGTTTTAAAAATTGGACATTTTAAGAACTGCACTCCAGAGAGGAAAGAAGAAAGCAGGGCAAATGAAAATACTGATAAGGTCAATTTTTTTTTGGTCGTCTAAAACTCCCAGCACTCATTCACGAAAGCCACACTGACTTAACTTTTGATGTCAACCTAAGGTCTAAACAAGCAGCTCAAGTTTAATCCAGCCATACAGTGAACTTTGAGGAGAAAACCATGAAATGAAAGAAAAATGGATTGATCAAAAGAGAACAGGCACGTTTGGAATAATTGTAAAGGTTGTCTAACATCTTCTAACATTTGTCACTGTTTAAAACAGTGGTAATAGTTTCAGTTTCTCACAGAAAAACCTTTTTCCTTGCTGCATTTTTTTTTCCCCATTTTCTTTTTTTTTTCTTTTTTTTGTCACTAACACTCCCCACCACCCAAGAAGACTTGAGGAAAAGAGGAGTGTTGTGAGTTTTCGCCCATGCACACAAGAAACTAGTCCTCCATACGGGACTGTGCATGGCTGTGTCTGAGTACGAATGTCCTTAAATGTATGAGCAACATTGATGACTCCAGAGTAACACGTGACCTTTAGGAGTGTACAACATATTTGTATGTGTGCACGGTGGGGGGAGGGCGTTTGAGATCTACGTCAGTCACAGCCACTAGTGTGTTCAAATGATTTCAAAGGTCTTCTTCAGTTCCATGATTAATTGCCAGTCTGACTTCTGCATCTCGTCTCTGAACCAGTTCTTCAGAGCATCAATTGACTGACGGGTAATCTACAAAAGATAAAGAAATTAAATTTGAATGGCATTTAAATTAATACTGTTGAATGATTAATTACATCCAGAACAAATGTCTCGGTTTACATAGTGTGTATACTGCATATGCATGCACACACACACACACATAAATATATAAAAATATACAGTGCCTTGCAGAAGTATTTATAGCCCTTCCTTTTTTTACATTTTGTCATGTTGCTGCCTTATGTTTAACTGCTTCAAAATACTTTTTTCCCCACATCAATTTACACTCCATACACCATAACTGTACAGCAAAAAAAAAAACAATATGCTTTAACATCTTTGCAAATTTATTAAAAATACAAAACTAAAATGATTTCATTGCAGTTATGAATGGTTGCAATTGTTATCATACACTTTAAATATTTATATATAAACTTAACTTTTTTTTAAATATACACACATACATATATACATATACATATATACATATATACATATATATATATATATATATATAAAAATATGCAAATATAAATATATATATATATAAATAAAATATGCAAATATAAATATATATATATAAATAAAATATGCAAATATATATATATATATACAAAAAATATGCAAATATATATGTGCATATTTTATATATATACATACACACACAAATATGTGTGTGTTCGGTGTATATTTATAATATTTATAACAATTTATTGATTGACAGCACTGATTTAAATATATATTTTCTCAGTTGTATTTGAGTTTTTTTCCGACAAATTTCAACAAAACTAAACATCCATTGAGCTCCAATGGCTTCAATTTAAGATGCAGGGAGAAAACATACCTTGCTAACAATGATGTCTACAGCTTCAAAGTGTCGGCCGTACATCTTGGGTGATTCTCCAGGAATTGGCTCTATTTTCACACAGATCTCCTGCCCTTTCTTAGCGGTATCTACAGACTTGTGATTTATTTCAATACCGGTCACAATGCCAATATCTACAAACTAAGAGAAAGAGAGAGAAAAGGTGGAACAAATTAAAAGCAAACAACTCAAGTTTTTCCCCTTAAACCGTTAAAATGTGAAAACAGACAGTAGAGGCAAAGAGTTGCTCTGCTTTTTTCATTGTGGTCTCACCCCTTTGCTGGGCACACACACCGGAGTGCCTGTCCTCAGTACTCCAGCCTCCACAGTGACACCCATGACTATGGGATCTCTAGAGTTGAAGATGAACTGGGGCAATATACGCAGCTTACAGGGGAACACAGCTATGTGTCTGAAAAAGTGAGAAACTTTCAGATATTCAGACGGTAAAAAAATTTCAAACATCCCACTGAAACTAAAGCCTCGAAATGCTATTTATTCTTGTGATGCAAAGCTAAATATTCAGAATCTTTACTCCAGACTTTAGCGTCACATGATCCTTCAGAAATCATTCTACTTGACTCATTTTCTGCTCAGGAGCATCAGTTGCTGTCTTTATTATAAATGCCCTTATGGTCATAATTCTGTGTTAAATAAACATGAATTTTTTGTAATAACCAAGTTTTAAGTTTTGAACGTAGTGAATATCAATCATGAGAAAACAGGAGGAGGATGAGGGCAGTAGAGAACGCACTTGAACTCATCCTGTTTCTGTTTCTTGTAGTCTTCTCTGTATTTGGTGAAGGCATCAAACAGATGGTAGATGATCTCAGCACTGAAAACACGCACACCGAGGCTGTCGGCCAGCTCCTGAGAATCTCGCTCTATTTTCACATCAAAAGCCAGGATGACTGCGTACCTATAGGATGAGAGTGTGAATAATTAGAATAACAACCTCACAAAAGGAGATTTATTATGCATCAATCAGAATACATACTGTGGATCATGCTCCAACATAGTGGACGCTTTCATGACGTCCTTCTTGTGGACAGGACCTATGTTAATGCCAGCATACTGAAAGAGACATGGAGTGATACAAACATCTGAAACACTGCATCTGAATAAAGAAAATACAATAAATGCAACCCAATTAAAAACTGACCAATGTTTGTGCACTATGTATTTTTATGTAAAATGCTACCATGAAACCTGACGGAATAAATAATGAATCTGTGCTAAATTGAGAAGCCTCTCGGAGACGTTGCCACAGTTCTTCTGGATTGAGTCTGTCTCAGTTTGTTCTGTTACTTCATGTCATTCCAGACAGACTGATGATGATCAGATCAGATCTCTGTGTGGAGCACTGGCTGTTGTCAGACAATAATCTCACTGCATTATTACAATTAAGGACAAAAACTATGTTTGGAAATGTAAACTGGTATTTCCAACTGACACGCTACCGCAAAAGATAGAAATAACCCACTTAAAACCATTTTTTGTTGATGAAAATACTAGAGGCCTAAGACTTTTGCACAGTACTTTAGATTTTTTTATATTAAACAGTACAGCTAACTTAATAAAACCTATGATTAAACACTAACGAAGTACACTAATGAAGCTATAGGATAGGAGATCCATGCACTCCGACCCTGGTGTTTTCAGTGCTGCCAAAATAAATGTCCCACTTCTAAACACATCAGCCAAACAGAAAAACTCAATTATCCAATGCTTATTAACTTGCAAATAGTGGTTGATATATCTATACATCAATAAAAGATTATAAAATGGTTTTATGAGAGTGTGTGTTTGAAAAAGGTTTGAAAGCTTACAGGCACTTTGGATGTACGCAAGAACTCCAGCAGAGCTTCCAGAGAGCCGAGTGTCGAGGCCTGAACATACACACCCTTCTCCTCCAGCTTTATAGCATTCAGTGTCTGTTTCAGCTCCCGGATCAACTCATCCTATAAACAACCAACATAAGATTACCTTAATTCTGACCTGATTAATGTAAGAATAAGAAAGACAGAAAGACAAATAAGAGCAGAATGTTCTTACAGAGAGGAACTGCACTGATTGCTTTGTAAAGTAGCACAGTTACCCTCAGCACTGGAATTTCATCCTCTTTATGAGCGACGAGGAGAGGCAGACCTGCCAGCGTCTTCTCCAGATCTTTTCCCAGGATCTTGACTCCCTGAGCTGTAGATACTTCTTTATGCTTCTCATACTGACTCTGTACCCAGAGAGAAGAAAAACATCACAAGTCCGTTCCTAACACGGTTTTATTACAATACAGCGGATGGCAAGCTAAATGTATAACCTTCACTCGAAGCTCTTTCAGGGGTGGTGGGAGGAGCAACCCTCTAATTTGAGTGACGATTGGTCCGTCCACACCGGGGACGATAATAGTCTCACCCTCCCGTAGACATCCATTGATCAGGATGACGTCTATCGTCGTACCCATTCCAGGTAGAGCTTTTACCTATGATATAGGAGATGGACAGCAGAGGTTATACTACAGCTAGGCTCCATGGGAAGAAAAAACTAACTATTGTGACTAAACATACAAAAACAGACCTTAACAATTTGTTAGTAGAATTTTTTTTAGTCAGCCTTTGGACTAAAA
This sequence comes from Enteromius paludinosus, assembly GCA_032361165.1. NCBI lineage: Eukaryota > Metazoa > Chordata > Actinopteri > Cypriniformes > Cyprinidae > Enteromius > Enteromius paludinosus. Next base: position 21,755,598 of record JAUMHQ010000044.1, on the reverse strand, counting down.
AGTCATTCAGTTTTAGCAGACTAAAAATCAGCAGTAAATTTAGTCGGCTAAAATCGAATGGGTTTATTTACAAACCGGATTCAAAAAAAGTTGGGACCCTAAACAGATTGTGAATAAAAACTGAATGCAATGATGTGGAGATGGCAAATGTCAATATTGTATTTAGAATATAACATAAATCACGGAACAAACGTTTAAACTGAGAAAATGTATCATTTTAAGGGAAAAATATGGTGATTCAAAATTTCATGGTGTCAACAAATCCCAAA
>JAUMHQ010000044.1:21735354-21746801 GCA_032361165.1 Enteromius paludinosus | reverse complement strand
CCAATCAGAGCAGACCTCCTCATTACTATTCATGAAGCTTCCAAATAAGGCAAAAACAGACTGTTTCATTCTAGGGTCAGATTCTAGGGTTGTAAATGGACCTGTAAAACCATTTCTGGGCATTTTTCCCCCTTACCTAAGCTACATACCTTCTGTGTTCATATCAGAGTACAATTTAAAATATTCTCTCAATGCATTCTATGGCACCTTTAATTGCACTTTTTATTTGAAAGAAGAAGAAATATGAAAGATTATAAAATAAATTTTCTTTGTGTTTATTTGATTCCTGTTAAAAATGTACAATGGTTGAAAAACACTGCAGATTAAAAGATTGTCAATGCCACACGACTCAGAAAAAGTCATGTGCCACTGATAATCCAAAAAAAAAAAAAAACAGAAGGAAGAGCAAAACAAAAGACAACGCATGAGGAGCGTGACTATCACTTTGTGTTAGTGAAGAATACCTTTTCTGCTTCTTTAGATTTTCCTCCTTGGTTTTCTAATGATAGTGCCTCTAGTTCTTTCTGGATGTCATCCTCACTGAAAGTAAAAGAGACCATCATTAATTCCCAAACACATATATTAATGTTCAAATGTTTAGAGATGAAATTAAATATTGAATACTTTTAGCCCACAAGGATGTATTAAACTACTCAAAGGTGACATTGAAGACATTTATAATGTTACAACGAGAAAGTCTCTGTAGGCTTATTGGACTGTGTTGAAGAAAAGAGGTGAAGACCTACTCAAAGTCATCTTTCTTTCCTTTCTTTTTCTTGCTCTTTGATTTGTTCTGCTCCTTGCCTGCTCCTGCACCTTCAATTTCAGCTGCAAGTGCGTCGATGTCAACTCCGTCGTCTTTTGCACTATGAAAAGCAGAAAAATAATTAATAACAATATTCACTACTGAACTTTTTAAAACCATAATTGCCATATTACAAGCACTACTTTGAGCCATCTATACGATTTTGTTTTTTTAAAGCATACAAACGAGAGACTTCTTTTTCCACGTCTTTTAGATTTGTGGTTATCTACATGCTAGTGCATTTCCAAAAGTAGCCTAAATGTTAATTACAAATGTCAAAATTACAGCTAGCCTCTTCCAAGACAATGAACTTTGACAAAGAACACATCTTGCATCACCAATTTTTCTTGAATCAAACGCTTCCAGTAAATGTAGTACAGTGCAAAAAACCAATTAACCTGAGAAAACACCGATCACCAGAAACAACAACAAGATGTATATCACTGACTAAACGTGACACTTCCTTTGTACACTAGAAGTTTAAGGTAGTACATTTTTATGATAAACTAGCAAAAAAAAAATGCATTACACCAGCAGCAAAGGTGCACATTACATCCCTAAACTCTACTGTATATAACCAATAAAAGCACAGAGGAATATTTTGCAACAATATATACAGAAAAACTGATCATATTGAACACTTAAACTCAAATACCTTACCTATCAAGTCAAACACAGCAATGACGAGGAAGTAAACTTGTGCAGCTTATATAGTGGAGCCTAAAGCCCTCCTTGCATGCTTGTTGCATCAGAAAGGGAAAATCAGAGTCATCACAGGGGTAGGTCCTTTACACATAAACCTGCTGCCCTCAGCAAACACACGGCAGGTGATGAAACCAGCTAATGCAAAGATGGACAAAACACTTGAATGATGGAGAAGAGATGGAGGAATGTTTAAGAGAAGTATAAATACGTTTTAGGAGACTACAGTTCTTTGACACAATGCTAAGCCTTTTTTCCAAAGGACAGCAATGAAGTGACAGGTAATCTTATTTTCATGCTACTGCCGATAATTAATGGCTGGATCGCATGGCATCTTTAAAGATTACTGGAACAGGAAATGACAAGGCAACCAGCACTTAAGGGTTAGCACAGGTTAACGCTCTCATTAGGGCGGTAATCAACTTAACCACCTCCCACGAGGCCAAAAGACCAAGAATCTGCTCAGCATCAGACCCAGACAAGTTTAGCCATTCAAGCGACTGAGTTCAGAGAGGGAAAGAAAAACAAGGTCAAACCAGGTCAAACTGCTGTCCTACATTGGTTAGTGTTACAACAAAACCTATGTATTAAAATTCAACCTAAAAACACACCAAAGCTTACAAAGCTTTCAATCACTTTCAAGGTCCATATTTTTTTATGTAATTAAATAACGTCATCTAATCTGAACAATACCAAAACATGGGGAAAAGGATTTACAAAAGTTAATTGGCAAACACAGATTTGTCAAAAATCATGTTTTTTCATCTTGCATTCCAATCTCAGTCAAACAGTTTAGTTACTTTGACTAGGTTAAAAAACTAAAAATACAGCTAACTAACACAAACACATGATAACAATAATAAAAAAACATGATCTTTGAAAGAAATTACTTATGTTTTTGCAAATAAACACCTCATATGCACACACACATGGAGGTCTGGATTTGGCGTCACACTCAAATTGAAGTGGAAAAACACACTACAGGCTGATCCAACTTTGATGTAATGTCAAAATGATGCTCAGTAGTGTGTGAGGCCCCCATGTGCCTGTATGACCTCCCTACAACGCCTGGGCCTGCTCCTGATGAGGTGGAGGATGGTCTCCTGAGGGATCTCCTCCCAGACCTGGACTAAAGCACCTCCCAACTCCTGGACAGTCTGTGGTGCAATGTGGTGTTGGTGGATGGAGCCAGACATGATGTCCCAGATGTGCTCAATTGGATTCAGCTCAATGCCTTCGTCTTGCAGGAACTGCTGACACACTCCAGCCACATGAGGTCTAGCATTGTCTTGCATTAGGAGGAACCCAAAGCCAACCGCACTGTTATATGGTCTCGCAAGGTGTCGGAGGATCTCGTCTCGGTACCTAATGGCAGTCAGGCTACCTCTGGCGAGCACATGAAGGGCTTTGCGGCCCTCCAAAGAAATGCGACCCCACATAATTACTGACTCACTGCTAAACCGGTCGTGCTGGAGGATGTTGCAGGCAGCAGAACGTTCTCCACGCCGTCTCCAGACTCTGTCACATGTGCTCAGTGTACACCTGCTTTCATCTGTGACGAGCACAGGGCGCCAGTGGCGAATTTGCCAATCTTGGTGTTCTCTGGAAAATGCCAAACGTCCTGTACGGTGTTGGGCTGTAAGCACGACCCCTACCTGTGGACGTCGGGCCCTCATATCACCCTCATGGAGTCTGTTTCTGACCGTTTTAGCAGACACATGCACATTTGTGGTCAGCTGGAGGTCATTTTGCAGGGCTCTGGCAGTGCTCCTCCTGCTCCTCTTTGCACAAAGGTGGAAGCAGCGGTCTTGCTGCTGGGTTGTTGCCCTCCTACGGACCTCCTCCACGTCTCCTGATGTACTGGCCTGACTCCTGGTAGGACCTCCATGCTCTGGACACTACACTGACAGACACAGCAAACCTTGCCACAGCTCGCATCGATGTGCCGTCCTGGATGAGTTGCACTATCTGAGGGTTGTAGACTCTCACACTACCACTAGAGTGAAAGCACCGCCAGCGTTCAAAAGTGACCAAAACATCAGCCAGAAAGCATGTTAATATCTTCCCTAATTCCAGTCAAATATACTACATCAATTTACAAAATGCATGTAGTATCTCACAAGCAAGATCATTTTTAAATACCTCAATATTGTCTAAGTTTGATAGACGCGGTCCAATTTAACATTTATCAGTTACATCCCTTGATCTCAGTGGGACAGTTCTTCCAGCTCAAGAATTTAGACATTTTCACAAGCCGAGATTTCTAACTTGTCACCATTTCTACATGACCAAAGGTCGCTGGCATCCCATAGAAGAGTGTTTCACTGAAGACAATGCGCCGAAAAGCACAATGGAAATGGATGAGGTTGCACTGCCAGGCGAGAAATCAGACACTGCGTGCATTACACAAAAGCAACTGCCCTTAAAAACCAGGGTCTTCTGTGCTCGGACAGCGTCTGATATGACAGCAGATGTGAAGTACAACTAATCTAACACTAACAGCTGCTGCATCTAGGCTCAGGGGGGCTAGCAAGCCCTGCTCGCTTCTCATTTCAAAGCCACCAACGTCTCAAATACGCAACAGTCACTATAAATGACCCAGTCTGGCCGATGTCTAGACGTGCATCATTAAACGTCAGTTATCACCTGATAATATTGGTCTGGTTAATCGGTCAGTAACGCAACGAGGAAGACAGGCCTAGTTACAGCAGCACATGAACTCATGTCCATCAGAAGCTAGCCAGGTGGCTAACAGTGAGTCTCCTCACACATTAACCTGTCATGATTATAAACAGCACGGTACTCCTGCTGTTAACGGAGTCCGTGATACGCGTTCTCCCGCGTCCTTACTTACCCGTCATCTCCCTTATTTTTCTGTTTCTTTCCCATTATGACTGTATGGCTGTAACCTCCTCGTTGCGGTGCTGTATAGTCAGCGTTAGCGCTTCAAGTTAGTCGTGCTCGCATTGCGCATGCGCACTTCGCAGCGCACCTCGGCCTCTGCGCAGATCTTTAGCGCACATGGATAGTCTATACAGTTTCATTTAAAGAGAAAAGACACAGTTTGAATGATATTTTGGGAGGTTTAAGTGAAATATCATACCGTTTACGTAGCTATTTTTTTAAATAAACCGCACAAACGACAAAAAAAAAAAACATTTTCACAAATATGAAATAGGCCATCCATTTGAAATACTACTCTGTGTTAATCAGCTCTTTTACGTCAGGAAGAGCGCGACAAGAGCGCTGCGCATGGCAAACATGTCACCAGCTAAATGCCATATTTTAAATCATTTTGTACGCACACATACGTGCATGTATATATAATTTACAAATGTGACCACAGAACCTTAAGATTTTGAGAAATTGAGATTTATAAACCTTCTGATAGCTGAATTAATAAGATTTCCATTGATGTACGCTTTGCCAGGATAGGACTAGATGCAACTAATTGAAGATTTCTGGAATGTGAAGGTGCGAAAACAATCAAAATATTCAGATAATCGTTGTCCAAATGAAGTCATTGGCAATGCATACTACTAATAAAAAATTTAGTTTTGCTATATTTACCATAGGAAACTAATATCTTCATGGAACATGATCTGAACATGTCCTAATGATTTTTGGCAAAAAAGAAAAATCAACAAATTTGAATCAATACAATTGTATGGTTGGCTGTTGCTACAAATACTTGTCTTATACCAATTGTGACTGGTTTTGTGGTCCACATGTTCAATATATATAGATAGCAATTTTGAGGGATATTCATTATACGATTTACATTGAAAATAATCTTTATTCATATATTATTGCTCTATTAATATTTGCACTATTAGTTTAAAACAATGACATGTGTATTATGACTACAAGTGTGACTGTGCAAGAGACCACTTTAAAGATTTTGAAATGAAATATCACATTCACTCCTGACTTCGTTTTTATTCACATCACTGAAACCACACCAGCACACAATCTATGAATCTTCTCAGCAACATCCGCAGTCATTGAAGTGGTTCTCATGAACGCCGCCACAAGCACTGCGCTCTCATTCGGGCAGTATCTGCTGCCGGTCAGAGCTGATGCAAACTCATTCACCATCTCTGAAGGAAGCCAGTCTTCTGGGATTTCCATAGCACATTGCTCAACAGCACCATTTTTGATGTCCATATCAAGCTTAATAGTCACACCATCCACCACTAGAGAAGTGCAAACACTGAATTTTGGAGTTCTGCCATAGATCCACTCCCACGTCTGCAGATCCTGTGCCATCTTTTGAATGCCGGGCATGAGAGCTTCTTGAGTGGGGTCAACTGCGATGACTGGGCCGTCAAAGCCAAATTCACTATTGTACTGGGAAGCAATAGCATCCATGATAGCGTTAGAGTCAAGAGTGGGATCCACGTCCAAAAGGTTCTTGACAGGGGAAGGAACGCTTGGGGTAGCATTGCTTTTGATAACTTCAGAAGTGTTGCTCTTGAGGACTGAGGACAATAGTAAACGGTCAACCGAACACAATAATGTACAGTGATGATATGCAGAGGTTCTGCCTAATTTCGCAGCAGTGCCTGATATTTTGTAATGGCCATTTAACAAAATATCAAATCTGTCTGTCGCCAAGACATCTAGATCGGGTCTAAGTGCTTTTAGTGCACTGGTAACGACTTTGAGGTTTCTGTGACGGTCGTATTTCTTCTTGGAGGTGAAGAAGGTCATGTTGATGTTTCCAAAATCATGGAAAACCGTCCCTCCTCCACTGCGACGCCTCGCTAGAGGGATTCCCAAGCGTCTCATCAAGGGCAGGTCACACTCCTGCCAGGGGTTTTGATGCCTGCCTATGACAACCACGGGGGAATTCCTCCATAATAACAGCATGCTTCTGTTTTGCAGATCGACGTGATCGTGAATCCAGTCTTCTAAGGCCAGGTTCTCAAATATACCAGTTGACGTAGATTTTAGGATGATACCAGCTTTTCCCATCTCATCCAAGAACCCTGACAAAGTGCTTTTGAGGCGAACGGCCCCAGAGAGGACGCATGCCCTGTGTGACAGTCTCAAAATCATCGCGGACTTATAAACTCTATAAAAGTATATGAAGCACGAACAAACCACAGCTTATTGGTTTATGCGGTGTGTAGGGTGCACATGGATTGCCGATCTGCAAAGTTTATGGACTGTTATTTCCAAGCCTGCAGCAGCAGCGGAACATTAACGTAACAACCGGGTCGACAGGATACCGTTTCCTGTCAAAGCACAATAAAAGTCCAGCACGCGCTGCATGATGTTCACGTCACAAAAAATACACGCATGCGTTGTTCAAAGTGCTATTAAAATAATGAATAAAAAATAGTGTTCGTAGGTCTAATTCAACTTAATAATACCATAATACAAATCACAAAAAAACTCAAATGCTAAAACAAACAACAAAAAAGTGCTCTGTAAAAATCACCACTAGGTGGTACTAGATCATTCCTAATGCATAATGGACAGTAGTCATTTGAAGTGGATCTAAACCTCTCATAAAAGTTGCTCTAAAACCAAAAAGCGTTGTTGTCTTGGGGGAAAAAAACTAACCTTTTTAATATTCCATTTCAAATATTAAGTACTGTCGTTTTGACGGCTGCAATGTATTGTGACTACTATGAGATCAATGTTTATTCTCTCCAAATTAAGATTTTCAGACTGATATTAGGAAAGCATGATATTCAGTCAGCATGAAAGCATTTTGTTAAAGGATGTTCATTTTTAATCAGTTAACACTCAAGCTTACCCGTGTCCTCTAAAGTTAATATCTGACTTATTCAGAGAAGTTTATCTTTTTTGAAACAAACTACTCTTATCTAAGCTCGCTTCCTGATATAGGTCAGAGTTAGGGATATCTGCCTTAAATTTAGATTTTGCTTTGCTTGCGCTTGCTTAAATGTAAAATGCATACAGCGACTTTAATTATAGAGTTATAATTAAAACGTATATTAGTCAATGATAGATTCTTTGATAGAAGACATATAGCAGTTTAGTGTAGTCTAAAAAGCTGCACATAATAAAGAGCGTTAATAACTTCTTACATGTTTTTTTAAGGGTTTTTTTTTTGCAAAGACTAAATCATAAAACACATCAAGGCATTATTTAAAGTCAGTAAGCTAAAAAAAAAAATTATATAAAATAAATAAACGTTTGGTAAATAACGATGGGGGAGGGAATCAGTGAAAGTAATTTTCCTGAATTCTGATTGGTCGGTTTGTCATCCCTGATTGGTTGTTGCACTGACTGGGCGGAGTCTACGCAGAGCTCTGAACGGATGTTTCCGGTTTGACCGTTGTTTGACAGATCGGGACGAACCGTCGCTTTCAGGTATGGTTATAAACCAAACATCATGCGCAATTTTCTGGTTCCCCGGATTATGTGAGAAAAGAGTGTATATGTAGTGTTAGTTGACAAACGAGAGTTTCCTGGTGGAGGTCGCAGACGGTGCGTTCCCTGCTCTGTTGATCCGCCGAGGTCACCGCGCAGCATCACCGGATCACTTTACAGCCCTGAACCCGGGCGAAAAACATCAAGACCTAGCGGCGATAACGCACGCATCTGCGATCAGTTTATTAACGATCATTGGTGTAGCTGTCATAGAGGTTTGTTTGCTAAGACATGTTTGAACCCGTGACCAGCTGATGAGACGCATCCATGTGATGCTGTTTCATTATCCCATCATCTGAGCATGTGTTCTGCGTTTCATATATCACATGGTGATTAGCATAAATGATGTTTATGGATCATGGCTTCTCAGGTATGTTATGTGTTACGGTGTGGCCTACAGCATGTTATAGTCTTTGGGCAGAGTAAGAAACGAAGACCTGTATGACAATTTAGTGTCACAATACTGAGCAGAGGAGCTAATTCCATTGTTTATTTACTATTAGGAAAGTTAGACAAAGTATTTATAAAATCAATGTAGCTTGTTTGCATTTATCTCACCTTATAGTGCTTGTATCTGTAAATTCAAATCATACACAAATTGTCAAAATGTTGCCATTACAAGCTAAATTGATGTTTAATTACTAAACTAATCTGACAGGAGTCCCGTTTAAATGGATACTGTATGATTCATTTATTTGAAATATCATGGAATGTGATGTATTATTCAAAATTATGATAATTTTTTTATGGCTAGAAAAATTTTAAGCACTAACATATTTGTGATGCACCAAAATAAATCTCTGAAACTGGGAAATATTTTTTTTCTCTCACTGTTTCAGCTGAACATTTTAGGTTGCTGAATTTGTAGGTTGCTTAAATTGAATGGCAACATTTTTTTAAGGTTAAACCTCCCCAAAAATTCAAATTGTGTCATCATTTCCTTACTCGTTTTCTTTCTTCTGCTGAAGAATGTGGGTAAATGTTTGGTTACCAACATTCTTCGAAATATCTTCATTGTGTTGAGCATCAATGTGAAACGCCAATAAATTTCAAACACCATCTGGGCGAATACTTCATTTTCATTTTTGGCTGGACTGTCTCTTTAAGCACCTCCTTTCTCCGACTATTGAAACTAAAAAGTGAACGGTTTCAGGCTTTATTTTGTTAGTAGTAGCAAGTTTTTGCGAGTCGTCTCTGTATGCATTCAATTTGAAATGAAGGATGTTGACATTGTGTTTAATCTGACCACTGAACATGTCTAATATCGTGACAGTCTTTGACAGGCCTTATTGAATCGTGGAGTGTTGTATTTGTCAGTTGGGGGCTTTAAACAAAACTGTGTCTGTAAGTGTGTATGTGGCCTGTCTTTTCTTCTTCTCTCATGCTTAAGGGTGCATAGTGAGAGCATTGTTAACTGAGGACAATGGCTATTAGAAGGTGCCCATTAGTGAGTAACGAATACTGGCGTTTCAGCTTTTCTTTCTCTTCTGCCCGTCATTATTGCCCTGTGGTTTCCATTCTCTCTCTCTTGTTATCCTATAGTGTGTTATTAAATGTCAGACTTTTTCAATGCTATCTGCGCCTATAATCAGTCTGGATGCGGCAACATCTCTTTCATCATCTGTATAAACGGGAAATCTCTCATAGCTGGCTTACATCTCCAGCCAATATCAGTGCGTTTCATACACGCTCAGAATCAGACGTGCATCTGTGATCATCTCGGTAATCTAATCGTCTCTCTCTACCCCCAATGATTTCAGTTGTTGGCCTCTGGACAGCATGATGTCATCAGTGAATGGCTTGTGCTTGGTTTTTAGGTGAACATGTGTGTTTGTTGGAGGTTGGGCCGTCACACTGTAAACGTGTGTATGTGTGTGCTGAGTGTGAAGGGCTTGTGTTTTGTGCTGCAGAGGTCAGCAATGTGTCAGTATGTGTGTGGTTCAGTGTACATGCAGTCTGCTCGTGCAACCCTGGATGTGAAAGGGAGAATGAAGTCACACTGTACAATCATATGAGCGTTTTTGAGTGTCTGTCAGGGATGATGACATCAGTTTGTGATTGGATAGATTTCTCTGCTGATTGTGATGTTGGACTGACCTGTTTTGAGCAATGTTTACATTAACATTACTATTATGGAGCAATGTTTACATATTCTCTGTTTGAATCATTGCTGGCAGCAAACTTTTTTTTTATATATACTTGGGTGTACTGTGTTTGTTTGTATGGTACACATTGAGGTATAAGGTACCAGATGTATTTAAAATATTTGAACAGTTTATTTGCAAAAAACAATTAACAGCAGTTTAAAAAAAATGCGATTAGCTGATCGCCGTGAATTATTCTCCACAATTAGTGCAGTCTGAACCCCAAACATGCTTTGTCAAAAAAGCTGGTATTGTCCGCTTTTTCAAGGCATCTTAAATCCACATTTTACTGCAGGAGCTGACAAGCTCCCTTGTTGTTTCTGTACAGAAGCCAATAAGTAAATTTTAGCTAATCAGCGCGCTGTGTTCAGGTCAGGTGACGAGGCTACTTTCACTTTTTATCGAGTAAAAGTAATCGAGGATGGATCATTTAGATGAACTTGTGATATCTTCTTCAGGGCGTGAAACATTACGATGGTGAAGGAAAATCTCACGTACGGTGTGTAGTCACATCCATACAGTCTTTGATCACAACAACAACCTTTGTCAGGCCTTTTTTGCACATGAACTCTTCATTTATAAAATACTTTTATGTAGGTTAAGATACTATAAAATAATCAGTGTTATTAATTTACATAACTTTTAAAGCATGTATCTTTTCATGTTTATAATTTCAGTTTAAGTTTTCGCAGTTGCTTTTGTCATTTTGAATTTTTTAGGCTATATATATTAGGGGTGGCACGGTTCACAAAACCCACGGTTCGGTTCACGGTTTTAGGGTCACAGTTTATTCCTTTTTAATAACTTTAGTAGTAGTAGTAGTGCCATCATTAATACACTAAGTAATGCAACTTCTGTCATAGTTTCTTCAAGTTAAACTAAACTTTTATTTTGACAGGTTGCTATAAAGACCTTTAAGTTTCTGTTTGTATATGATGTGATATTTTTTTCTCAAACTAAATGGTCAGACGTTCATGAAGAGACTCTTAGATGATGTTCATATATTGAGGAGGCAGAGGCTGTAGTAAACAAGACCGTACATCTATGTCATTCATTCACACAGAGACATACAGGATTCATTTGTTCAGGATTCATTCAACAGTGTTTTTGCAGTTTAATATTCACAGACATTATGATTTGTGTACTATAGATTTGACTCATTGATCCAACATTGGGCAAATTTTGTTATGCAGTAAATTCAGTTTTTATGACTGGATTCCTCGATTCCATTTGCGTTTTTTGCTTCACGTAAATCATAGGGCCCTGTCTATTTGATAATCAGTACCTTTCTATTTTACAGTAAAATGTATCAGGGATGCTCATTTCGGTTATTTCTCATAACCGACAACCGACGCTCGTTCACCGATTATTAACCGGTTAACTGACAA
>JAUMHQ010000044.1:21700888-21715953 GCA_032361165.1 Enteromius paludinosus | reverse complement strand
CACCCCTAATATATATATATATATATATATATATATATAAAGTAAAAAAAATTTATATTTAAGTGTGTGTGTATATATATTTGAGGCTCGTTCAGGGCGGGGTCTCTGCTAATAAGGCAGTGTCCGTCAACAGTCGTGGCTGGTAAAATGCGGCATCATATTTTGCAGATTATGAGAAGAGCTTGTTCTGAGACACTGTTTATGATTTATGGTGATTAATGATAAAAATACACCAGCTCCTTTTTTTTTATAGGATGTTTGTGTGCACACACTGCCAGAATATCAATCCATAACACTGACTAGTCGAATATGAACAGTGGTAGTTTGCACATTGCTAACTAGTATTACGTTTGTTTAAAAAAACCAAAATGACTTCAAATAAACTACATCTATTTATTAGAAATTAATAAACTCATTTGTGACCCGAACCACCATCCAGTCAAGCAATAGCCAGTAATACACATGTATCTCTCCTAACAAAGCTCATTTAATCAGCTTCCAGATTATGTATAAATCAACTATAAAATGAACTATTAAAAGACAAAGCAAACACTAGAACATGAATAAATGTCTGTATGTGACTGTGTTGCAGGGATCGACGTGTGGAACCCGGCGTTTGACGTCACTCCTCATCAGCTGATCACGGGCGGCATCATCACCGAGCTGGGCGTGTTCCTGCCGTCTGAACTGCAGGCCGCTCTGACGGGGCGACTCACGGCTCTGTAGGCCTCTCGGCCTCCTCGTGTTTTCACCTCACTGTGGTGGAAGTGGCACCTTTAATTACACACACAAGCGTCGGCACCGAGGTGTAAACAAGGTATACTAGGCACGTTCGATTCAATTCAACACTTAACGTGGAACAACACCATGTGACACACACATTTGTACAACCCAGGGATGCTTGTAACCACACACACACACACACACATGCGCGCGCACACACACGTACGTTCTCCTTCTCTCTCTGTGTGTACAGCTCATGTCACGTCATCTCATGTCTTGTTCCTTTTTCCACTCGTTTCTTCCCCTCGATCTGGCTCAGCTCCAGTTTTTAACAGGAAGTGTTTCACAGAGGTGGTGGACAGTGTAGAACATTCAGAGTATTCCAAAATAAAAGTCTCACGATGAATACGGGTCAACTAATGTCCTTTAAGGGGGAACCTCATGATATAGTATTTCACCCCAAAATCAAATGGGAAAATGAGAAATTGCATTTTGTATTAATAACAGCTTTTTTAGAGCTATTAAGACAGCTGTTGTGATTTTAATGACACTTAAATATATTTAAATCCCTCCATATTCTCACTAATGTAATACCAAACAATATATTGACAATTTATGTTGTATTACTGTATTTTTACTGCAATATTGTAAATAAAAAATAATTATACTATATTACAGTAATGAGAATCCTAATTAACATATTTAAAATATTTTTGGGTTTTTTTTGCATTGCATTAATTTTGAGATATTTGGTGGGAAATGTATTTAACTGTCATCTTTATGATCCCAAAATGTTTTTGCGAAAATGTAATCTCATTTCTTTAAGTGTTGAGGTGAAGTGGTTTCATGAGACTTTCCCTTACAGGTCTGACTGTTTATTAGCTAGCTATAACAATAGATTTATGTCAAATAAAAGCTCATTTTAGATGAGGGCTGTACTTTAATCTACATATACGTGATTTATGGCGATCTGAGAGCCAGTGCCAGCTGAATAAACTCATGTTACAAAATCAAAATGTTATATTAACATTAAGAGAGATCTGGAATCGAGCGAATACAACAAATAAAGAGTATGAGCATTCATATTCCGATGATCTTTAGGCTTATTTGAGTAAATAGAGTATGTTAGAACATTTAGACCAGAACCTAATTATTTTCACGTGCAACCTCCGTTAAACCTGCAATGTTTCTTTAATTCTGCAATTTAGGCAGATGTATGTGATCAAGGTGTGGGAAAATGGTGCTATGGAGCTAGATGTTAATCATACCTCAGAAGAGATCCCAGACTCCTCTAGTACTTCCACTCTGTTTTTATCGTAGTTCTGTGTTGTATTTAATAACACGATCACACACACAAACACGCGATCACAGTCGAGCCTGGGTGTGCGGCGGATCTTCGGGATCAGCGCCGTGAGTTGGTCCGGGCATGCGTTCCGTGATACCGAATGTAACGAGGCCCCGCCCGAGATCCTCACTGCCTTAAGAGACCAGCAAAAACACCCCGCCCACTGATGTCCGATTGGCTGAATGCGACGGAGCCACGCCCACCTCTCAGAGAACGGTGCCGCCACTCACGGCTTTCTGAACTCAACCCGACCATAATAAACCTACTTAAAATAACAATGTATGATTTTAATTTTTTTTTTGTCATAGTCCAGTTTTTCACAGTCAGAGAATCAGTCTCACGTTTATAAACCTTAGTCGGGGTAACGTCATATTTAATTTCTGACTAATTAAAACGAGGTTGGACAGAAAAACAGCACGTTTAATGAATTGAACTGTTGTCGGGTGAAACGTCATTATGAATTAAACTTTCAAAAGACAAAAACTACATAAAACGGTCTTGAAGACCGTAACAAATTATGTCCTTTGCATTATGTGCCATGATAAAACAGCCTCGTTTTTAATCCGTGTTAAATTCAAAATGACGCCTAACCTGATGAAAGGACTGTTCACACAAAGAACGATAACTATAAAAGATATAGTTCTATCAATCGTCCTCAATATTAAAAAAAAGAGCAGATTTCGAGCTGTATAACAACAAAGGCACAGATAAAAGATATCGCTGGAATCACTTTCATATATAATAAATGATAACAACTTTGACAGCCAATCAGAATCAATCTTGCTGTAACATGCTCGCGAATTTAAAGGGGCAGTGTGCGCTTAAAATAAACAGACGATGTAGTAAGCTATTGTGGATATATATTCACAGTTATCTTCATATTTGTCGTTAATGGTGTGAACAACCCTTTAGGTCTATTTAGATAACGTTGGATCACGCACGGTATTGAATGCACATTTATTTTTACAGTTTCATGCGTGTAAATGGAAAAATGTAGCATCGAAACACTTAGAGCAGCTGTAAATGTGTTTGTCTCATTTTTTAAAAACTCAAAATTCTCATATAATACAGCTCAAAGCAAAATTTGTTTGGTTTTTTGCCGATTTATTATTGTTGATTTCGAAGACCAGAACTATGAATGGGGGAATATGGAAAGATTAGTCATGAAGACAAATGTAGCATAATTCAAGGTCATCCTTGTGGATTTGTAGTGTTCTGAAGGTACAGCGTTTAGTTTTCACACCGCATCGATTGTTTCTCATTTTTATTTTTACTTAAACTGTGTGAGCTGATGATTTGTTTTTGTGTATATCTATACATTGTATATCCATGAATTGTGATTATTGGTGATGAAACTGATGTTCGAGAGGCCCTCTATAGACAGGACACGTCACTCGACGACTAGAGGCTAAATCTACAGTATAAGCAATGAAATCCCTCTGATTTAAATCATTTAGAAACTAAAAGCTTTGGAGCGCTTGACATGCGCGGCCTGGCTCTTGTAGAAACTTAGCTGGCATGCCAAAGCTGCAAACGTTCATGGATTCATCTCTCTGTATTATTCAGAAATGTCCCCTAATGATGAGATGGATCGGATGTTATGTTGTTCGCCAGACAATCTAAACACAGGATGGTGAGTGGCATGTGCAGAGTCGGGCTAATAAACAAGCTCATACGTTTTCCATGTGCTTTAGTGTGATGAGAGGAAACTCTGGTGCCAAAACGACAATGTGACCGTATCGTTGGTGACTGTGGTCAGTCTGAAGCGTGGCAGTGGACAGATGTCCGTCTGAGAGGACCTCTTTGTGTTTCTGTTTGTTCTCGTTCTTCTTGATAATCACAGCTGGGTTTGATTTTGTATTCTGTGGAAGTAGTTGGAGAAATAACTATTGAACTGGATGTTTTTTTATACATATGAATATAATATACAACGTACATATATTAAGAGATGTCTGTTACACATCAGAACAATAAACTGAGAGAACCAATACTGTTGTGTTTGTGGTTGTTTCTTGTGTAATTATTGACGGCTGAGGTGCTAACAAAGAGACCCGCCATTAAAGCGGTCATCTCATGAGTAATCAAATACTCCCTTCTCTTTTGAAATTTGATTATACTATAAAAACATGTAGCTTACCAGCAGTCCTGAAGGTAAAAGTTAAATCCTCCGATTTTCCATTGCGTGAAACCAGATGATTATTTTGTTTAAATATAATATTTTTTATTTAGTATTGTAATCAGTATGGTACAAGCTTGTCTTATCAGTGTTATACATTTAGGTTCAAAGTAATGCAGTCAAAAAGCAATCAGATTGTATTACTTAAAATGTGTAATGTAATGGTTTATGTTAGTAATTACAATTTTTGCCAATGAAAAAAAACTGTTAAGTCCTTAAAAAAAGTCCAAATGAACACCTGGGCATGCTCCTGATGAGGTGGAGGATGGTCTCCTGAGGGATCTCCTCCCAGACCTGGACTAAAGCATCCACCAACTCCTGGACAGTCTGAGACATGATGTCCCAGATGTGGATTCAGGTCTGGGGAACAGGCGGCCAGTCCATAACATCAATGCCTTCGTCTTGCAGGAACTGCTGACACACTCCAGCCACATGAGGTCTAGCTTCAGAGGAACCCAAATATGTAGAATTTGTTGAAGGTGCTTATTGTTACGTTTTTTGTTAAAAATACAAATTCCATAAAGGTTATTTGGTGTCACTCTTATAAAAAACTTAAAAGGCATTGTTGAATTAGGCCAAAAGGAAAGGTTTTTAGCATCTGCATTGGATTCTTTAATGGTAAGGGTAACTTATAAGCTGATATGAATTTCTTATAAGTCAAAAAGTTACTAGATGTATACAAAATTTAAAGAATCCCGATTATATTCTTGTTAAACCAATAATCATCTTGTTTATCCTAATCATTATATCCGAGTTGGTCCATAAGAAGGTTTAATGTGGTGAAAAGTTGTGGTACTAATAACTTCCAGGAGAGAAGAACCTGCCGACAGTGTCACTAGTAATCCATTACGTAAGTTGTTGCATTTTCATAAAAAAGGAAGGCCACCAATTTTTTGTAAAAATGTCATTTGGAAAAAAAACACACACAGTATTGGGGTTAATTAAATATATTAAAAACATCATGCTGCTCCATATGCTCTGATGGTGACCTCACGACGCGCCGGCGTTATGACGTCACCAGCCCTTCAGCCAATCAGCGCCCGAGCGCTGCAGCACTTCCTCGAGGCCGCGTAACCAAGCGGGAGCAGAGCGCGCGGGTCGGAAGTCTCATTCCGAGAGGAAAAAAAAGAAATAAAACAATAAAGCAACAACAAATAAACACTGTCAAAACTTTGCGAATATGGACCACTACACAAAATACTGAACTGCGGATTGATAAAGCAGCGCTAGGAGTGATAAATAAGCGCACATAGGGCGGATTGAGGAAGAGTTAGCCGCCGCTGCTAACGCACGACACTAGCTCCCTGATTCATGACTGACCGATTTCAGCGGCTTTTCAGCTATAAACCGCGCTTTCTGGAGCACCTCAGACTCAGAAGTGTGCGCGGTGTTAGTGGAGAGTGTGTTAGTGAGTTACAGGAGGCGGTTTGCGGTGTTTTCGGCGGCCGCTGGGCTCGAGGCCTGCTCTATGAGGAGTTAGTTGAACAGACGGGTCAGATCACGGGGTTTAACTCATCGAGCAGGTATATTCACGGGTGTAGAGAGGTAAACGGGTGAAGATGTCGGCCCAGGCGCAGATGAGAGCCATGCTGGACCAGCTCATGGGCACTGGCAGAGACGGTGAGTGTTTCCTTCAGTCTCGGTAAACCGAAACTACACCACGCGTTTGACTCCGTCTGCGCTTCGGTGCTTTATTTGTTGTGTTACACTGTTTATATTAATATATCTGTTTGACAGAACTGTTAAAAACTCGTGATTTGGTTAAATAACTTATTTGCAGTTCATTGAGTGATTTGATTGACGGGAATCATGTCGTATTGATTGTCTCCAATGATGTTGTTGCCATAAAATTATAATTGTTGCTATTCTCACCTTTCGACTGATTAATTTCATGATTCTAACCATTCATCTTATACTTTGTTTGAAATATATTCATACAAGGCAGATATTATTTCATAAGGATCGTTATATTTGAGAATGTTTGTCTTGAAAACAATCATGATTTAGATTAAATAACTTGTTATTTATATGATTTCATAAAGCCTATATATAGCTAATTATTTTACTTTTTTGGGCTTGTTAAAAACTATTTGATTGACATAATGTCATATATTTATTGAGTTGCATCATTTTGCATTGTTTGAGGCTCCTGATTCGGATGTGACTTGTTTGATGATGTTTGATGCTTATATTGTGTGTCTGGTTCCTCGCAGGAGACACGATGAGACAGCGGATCAAATTCACGGACGAGCGAGTGTGTAAGAGTCATCTGCTGGAGTCGTGTCCACATGACATACTGTCTGGAACCGTGAGTGTCTCGCTATCCTTCCTCAACTCTGTGGGGTTGACTTCACTCACCTGAAAGCGGTTTGATAATTGCGGGACTGTGTTTTTTTTTTATTGGCCGAAGTTGCATTGTAACCTCAAACACGTTGTGGACGGTTGTGTTTTGGTTTGCGCAGCGCATGGATCTGGGGGAGTGTGTGAAGATTCATGACCTTGCTTTGAGAGCGGATTATGAGATAGCATGTAAACAGCAGGAGTATTTCTTTGAGCTGGATGTGAGTACGAACCCTTTTACTTTTCGAGTTTATGTGTGCTTACGATTGGCTGATCGCGCTGCATATCTCCTCAGGCCACGGAGCACCTGCAGTCCTTCATTGCAGACTGTGACCGGAGAACCGAACTGGCCAAGAAACGGCTGGCCGAAACGCAGGAAGAGATCAGCGCTGAAGTGGCTGCCAAGGTGAAACCTGTGCTGGGGAATCCCTGAACGTTTCTCTGTAACAGCAGATTTTACTCGCACATCATTTTCATATTGAAGTTTCGCACACCTGCTTTTTTGTGCAGCGACTAGTGCGTCATGGTCCACGGCTCTAGTGACGGCTCTCTGACCCGTACTCTGCATCTGTGTCTAATCTTGCTGTTCTGTGATTGGCAGGCAGAGCGTGTGCACGAGCTGAACGAGGAGATCGGTAAGCTGCTGGCACGGGCGGAGCAGCTGGGTGGAGAGGGCAACGTGGATGAGGCGCAGCAGGTGCTGGAGAAGGTGGAGAAAACACGCACCCTGAAGAAAGAGGCAGAGGTCAGTGTGGGGAAATATCATCTTGGTCCTCAACTGAAGTTTGATTAGATGTGTGTGTGTGTGTGTGTGTGTGTGCATTTGCACTTAATCATGTTCTTGTGTTTAGGACGTCTACCGCAACTCCATGCCGGCTTCCAGCTTCCAGCAGCAGAAGCTGCGGGTGTGTGAGGTTTGCTCCGCTTACCTCGGCCTCCACGACAACGACCGCCGCCTCGCCGACCACTTCGGAGGGAAACTTCATCTCGGGTTCATCGAAATCCGGGAGAAACTTGAAAAACTGCGGGTAAGGTGGCGGCTCACAGCTCCTCCGGGCTGGTGTGTGGCGCAGCTCTTCATAGACCTGCTCTTTGATTGGCAGAAAGCTGTGACGGAGAAACAGGAGCGCATGCGCATGAGGAGGAGAGAGGAGCGCGACAGAGACGAGGAGCGTGCCAGAGAGTTTGAGCTGGAGAGAGAGCGGGAGAGGGAGCGCGAACGGGAGAGAGAGAGGGAACGGGAGAGAGAGCGGGAGAGAGACAGAGAGCGGGAACGCAGGAGGTCCGTCTCTCATCTCATTCACCCAGATGTGTGCAATATCATCCATGCTAATGCACTTCCATTCAGATCAGTGGAGACCTAATAATCAAGCAAAACCTTGCATTGCATTGGTTTGTTCTTTAAGTCTCTCCTTGTCCTTCTGTTCTCAGGTCCAGATCCAGAAGTGGTGAGCGATATCGGTGAGGATCAGCTTCCTGTCGAATGACATCCGTTTCAGTGAGACAAGGATGTACTGTGATAAAAACGATATCTCCCTCTGTGCTTCTCAGGGAAGGAGGCAGCACGTCCTCCCATCGCTCTCGCCGGCACCGTGAGGATGGAGAGAGGGAACGAGACAGGGAGAGGAAACACAGACACAAAGACCGCCATCGCTCTCGCTCTCACTCACACAGGAGCAAGAGAAAGAGGTACAGCAACTACTCCAGCTGACTCCTGTTCCGGAGCAACTGTGAGGTTTGAATGTTTTACTGGGGGTGTATGGATAATCGCTGTGTTTGGCTGGTTTCTGCAGGTCTTCACACACCAGAGATCAGGAGCAGCAGCAGCAGCAGCCTCTGACTCAGGAGAGATGGCGGGAGAATGCCACGGATGAGAGATGGTGGGACAACGGACACATGGTCATGGAGAGAGAACGATCCCCCGCCTCCCCAGACACGAGTCGGATGAGGGAGCGGGAGCGATCCGTGTCTCTGGAGAGGGATCAGCGCTCCAGCTCCGAGGAGAGGGAGTCCGGAGAGATCTAGATACTTTACATGCAGCAGCTTCCGATCCCTGCACTGATCTGTCAATAACTGGACCAGCTTTCCGTCCGGTCACTCTTACATCAGTAGAAGCTCAGCAGCTACAGAGAGGAAGCCAGGCACAGATTGCTCACGCGTGCGTGCGTGCGTGGGTGTGTGTGTGTGTGTGTGTGTGTGTGAAAGAGAGGTTGTGTGTAAGAGTGTGTGTGTGAGAGAGAGCGGGAGACCAGCATCGTTATTTGAGATTCAGAGTCACACGCTTTGATCTAGTTGATCCAAACCAAAAGAGATAATTTGATGGAAGTGCTGTAAAGGGAAAGAGTGCATTTAGAAGTAGTTAATTTTTTATGTTGCAAAATAAGGAGAGGCGGATGAAGGAGAACCTGCAGGAATATAAAAAGTCATTTTCATCTTTTAAAACTGGCTACTGTTTTTTTTTTTGTTTTGTTTTTTTCATTTTTTAATAATTAAAGTTCCTTAAATGACTTTTGATGTGGATAATTATTTTCTCATGTTTTTTTTTTTTTTCATCTGATATGAATATAAACTCTGAGTTGAACTGAGCAGTAAACCTGGATTACAATGTGATTGATTTTTTTTTTTTTTTCCTCTCTGCAAAAACCAAACCCACCCCCCCACACACACACAACGGCACAGGTTTGCAGTTCGGCTTACATTATTTCTCATGGTACCATGGTGTGTGTGAGTTTCTCTTGCCCCCTTTTCCTCACTCTTTTGTTTTGCTGTGTTGAGAGGTTGTCTTGAAACTTCATCTTGCCTTGTCATTACGCTATGAAATAATAAATCTCTTGCTTTCATTGTTTAATCAAAGTGTTTTTTTTTCCTCCTCCTGCTGAAATAAATGTGAGAAATGCTTGTTTTTTTTGCATTGCTGCATGGAAATGCCAGTGTTTATAATTAAACAAATCTGTTAAAGTCTGAAGAACAAATATTTACCCTTAAACTGTTAATTTCATGTATTTATTGAAGCCCAAAATGTACTTTGACGTCACTTAATTACCGAAAATACATTAGGTTACACAAATGTAAGCTTAAAGGTTTAATCGGACACAAATAGCTTTTTAATTGCAATTTACCAGTGGTAATGACTTCTATCAGAGTAAGCTAGTTTAACACTTCAATTATATGTATGTATATTATATATACATAGACTGGTGCCATAATATACAATACATGTGATCATACGTGTATGCATGTGATGTCTGTATATATATATATAAATAGTAGACAACATTCGAAGTGGATCAAAACCTTTCATCAAGGTTGTCCTAAAATCAAAAACAATACCTATTCTTGTCTTAGGACAACTTTGATATATTTTTATGATCCACTTAAAATGTTGACTACTGTATATGTGTATATAAATGCGTAAATCTTCTCACGTTTTAAGCTACAAAATTACTTTTTTTTTAAATATTCTCGTCTTAAGTTAAAAAAAAAAAAACATTTAAAAATATACATTCACTTAAATAACAAAAAACCGTAACGTTTCTTCCTTTTTGAGTTATAAACATGAAGTTTTAGCACCAAGGCACCGCGGTTTGTGTGCGCGCGGGGGCAGCAGCGCGCGCTCTACGCAGTCTTCTTGTCGCGCTGTGTGACGTCACGCGCGTGAACTTTGAAAAATAAGCGCGAGGAGGAAGCGTCGCGCGAGTCGATTTACGCCGATAAACATAAAAAACACAAATCAATAGCACTCGCCTGATCTCTGATACTCTCCGTCATGGCGCTCCTGTCTCCGTACAGTAAAGTCCCGGAGCTGAACACCGCGACTGTGCTCGTGAGTAACGTTACCTTCAATGCGCCTCAGCCATACCGTCATGTAGCTAATTGAACAATATGATTGTTTTAATGTTTTATATTAATCTTAACAGTTGGTTGAAAACGAGGAGGAGCTGCAGTCCAAACTAGCCAACGCCATAGTGCAATATGAAAAGGATTTCAATGTCAATGTGTGAGCCTCTATTATTATTATTGTTATTATGCTCAAACCGATGACGTGCGTGTGTGGATATGATGTCATATGAAGTGTTTCATGTTCGAGCGCGCGTGTGTCTGATGTGTTCCAGGCGTTTGGCCAGAAAACTCCCTCTGCCCGTTGAAAACAAGGAAACTCGTCCTCGCATTGATTTAATCGTGTTTATAGTGAATCTGCTGTCAGAGCGCAGGTAAGCAACACTGATGTCTATCTCATAGCACTGGCTTCGAGTGGACAGACTCTTATCTCTCTCTGTCTCTCAGTCTGCAGTCAGTGGAAAGCTCTGTGGCTCACCTGCACTCAGACTGCTTCCTGGGGAAAGTGTGTTTCCTGGTCACTGATGGTGAGCGAGAGCCTCATTCAACAATTAAATGTGCACACACACTTTTTGTCTCAGTATTTATGAAAATGCATATAAAGTGACAACACAAAATTGAAAGTGCTTTATGTGTAGTTTAAGACATCACACAATTCGGGGTTTCACAGAAGTACAATATTGATAACAATGTAGCAAAATAGTGAAAAATGGTCTACGTGGTTGGGTTTGTCCTCATGATGTTCTCAATTGAGTGTTGTGCCATATATACATCTGGACTTAGTAGGTATTTATGTTTATAAAAGTATTTTCTGCTCACCAGAGGTGCATGTATTTGATCAAAATACAGTACAAATTGTGAAATATGAATACGATTTAAAACTGATAATCCTGTGTAAATGTATAGTAAAATGTAATATATTCCTCTTATGATAAAGCTGCATTTTCAACATAAACACTCCAGTCTTCAGTGTCACATAATACAGAAATCACTCCGATATGCTTCTCAAGAAAGTGTTCTGATGCTTATCGATGTTGAAAGCAGTTGTCTTTCGTTGAAACCCTGATAGAAGGTTTCTTCCTTGAACAGAAAGTTCAAAGTAAAAATTTTTTTTTTTAAGTAATAATAAAATAGAGCTACTGTCACATGTGATTTTAGTCTAATGCATCCTTGCTGGGTTAAAGCATTACGTTTCTTGAAAGTCAAATCCTCCTGACCCTATGTGTGTCCGTCAATGATTGTCAGAAGGGCTTGTGAGGTCAGTGTGTTTTACGTGTGTGTCTGCAGCTCGCTGTGGCTCTCACACTCAGGAGCGTTTGGTCAGCGTAAGAAAACTGGCTGCTTCCCATCAGTGTCCCGTCCTCTGCGCCGAGCCCAGGGTAAACACACATTGACACACACACACACACACACACACACACACACTCGGTCACCTCTGGCAGACGTGTGTTATGGCATGTTTCTCTGTCTCAGACAGCAGATGGCGTGAACGCTGCAGCCGTCCGGCTCCTCAACATCCTGAAGGTGTCTGCGGGAATGTCGACCCTACCAACCACCGCCCTCTATCTGTCCTCTCTGACTCGCTGCTCGGTGACCTCTGACCTCGAAGAGGACTGACCTCCAATCTGATCAATTAAGACTCGGTTCATTGCTAATTCCCACACAGGAAACTCACACTGGATTAGTTCAGTGCGACTGCTGTCTGTCTGTGAAACTGACCTTGCCGCGGGACTGAATTGAATAATGTGGCTGTCCAGCGGTTATATTCAGCTCTTTTAATGAGTTAACACCCGAACCAACAGGGGGAGCCCTTGGGTAGTGAATGAATCCTCCTAACACATTCCCCAAATAATTATCCTTTTACAGTATTTATAAATAAAATAATTGATGGCTGTACTGTTTCCATGTGCAATTTTGTTCTTTTTATCATTTAATTTCATTTTTCACATATATTTACTACAATACTAGTTTGAATGTACTTGCTGAGATTATTGATATTGCCATGTTTTCCCAGTTTAATGACTTCTTCATTGTTCTAAAATAATAATACATAATATAATATAATAATACGGAATATCAATAGGCACAACATTTTGACTGGTACTCAGCCTATGAATCAATGTTTTTGCCTTCAAATATATTAATACCAAATACCATACATGCAATCGCCGTTTTCATTGTCAATTGGGTCATTCACGTGAATCGTGTAGAACCGGAGAGGGTCGATCTGGGCCGATCGGAATCTCAACTGAGCTCGCGCCTGTCAAGAGCGGGAGGTGTGTGGCGGCAAATCTATGTCATAAATAAGTGAGCGCACCACTGATGCTGAGCGCGCGGTAAATCATATCCGCAAGAGGAGAATAGATCTACACGCGAGGAAACAGGAGCCCGGGAGCGAGCTCATTTCAAACTCGCGCGCGCGCGCGACATGTCATCTGCGCGCGCTAACACTTATTTTTGTCAGTCGTGGGGCGGGGCTTGCTGTTTTGTTAGTTATTGTTTCATACGCTTATTTTATTGATTTATCTTGTCTTTATTTAATTGTAATTCAATGTATTGTTCAGAGTAAATCTTTTTCAGATACTTTATTGATAGACTTTTTAAAGACTTGTAATTACACATACCTCCTTACACCCCCGGGGGGAACTGTCACCTTTTTTCTATGATGAGTTTGCATGTCTGAAATAATCATGTCAGAAAAAAACACATTTACTAAAATATATGCCTTGGAACATTTTTTTATTTTAATTTTATTCTTCAGAGTGATTTGTGAAATTAAATATGTCTACTTCAGTGTTATTTCAGATACTATTTATTTTTATTTATTTCTTCTGTTTTCATTTTCATCAAATTTTAGTAATTTTGTTGTGTTTTAAGCATTTTGATATTTAAATGCGTACATAGTTTCAGATATTTCCAAATGCAAAGAAAAAATGAGCTATATAGGTACATATTACCAATTAAAAAAATTTTGTATATATAAAATTTTAAAAATGTATATATTTGATCAAATTTCAGATGAAGAGTTATTTCAAGTAAGAGTTAGTTTTTTGTTTTGGTTGCACTACAGTAACCTCATCCCACGATCCTCCGTCTTCCCCCTGACTCTTCTGCGTTTCCATGACAACCTCACCTGTTGCAAACCAATCCTATCGGTAACCCGAGTCCTGAATAACGGACGTTCTTTGCGAAGAAATGGCAAAAAGGCTTTCTGGCATCCTACCTGTGCTCTCTCTCTCTCCCTCTCACTCGCCCAACCTTTCCGCTGGCTCCCTCGTGACTGACCTCATTTGATAATCTCTTCGCTGACCACTTCACACACGAGGTCACAGTCCAGATATCCTCTCACCCCACAGACACACGGAGCACCTCGACCGGCACAAAGAGGCTAATTTTAGAGTCTCTTTATTGTTCTCGTAATAGACACTTTCGATGATGCTCATGAATTGGGCGTTGTGAGAGATGTTCTGTATTCGGCTTGAACTGTAAAAGTCCTTAAAGAACCAAATTTTAGGTGTGTTGTTCTCACGAGGGCCACTTCAGTGGCTTTGTGTGATATTGTGCCATGATCTGCTCTGCTGGCGTCCATTAGAGACCTTCACAAACACATCTACAGTGCAGCCAGTCCCTCCAGAGACCTGTCTTTGTCCCACTCGACATTCTGTTACTGAATAATGCAGTGTGTGTGTGTGTGTGTGTGTGTGTGTGTGTGTGTGTGTGTGCGCACATGCTGAGAGACTGGCAGAAATGCATGGCAGCGGATGCGTTACTCCCCGCACGTACCACTTTCACACACATTCCTGCCCTTATTTATGGCCAGGTGAAGTGCGTGTTTGCTAAATGGAGCATCACAACTGCGCATAGTTACTGATCTGAACCAACCACTGCCAGTAAGTGTTACCTGAAGCGACATGTCTTGGTGCGGAAAGGTGCGTCATTTTGGCGGAAGCCTCTTCACGACAATGCGTATTGTGGAAAGCATCTGGAAAAACCAATATGGAAAATGCATAGCAATGCATTTAAAAAAAATGCATGCCACAAGTTCTAGCAATGACATAGCAGCATATTAAATACCACTTGGAATACCTGGCAACACCCTAGCAACAAGAAAACCCTAGCAGCCATGTAGAAACATGCTTAAACCACTTGGAGCACCCGACAGCTGGAAAGCAACGCCCTTGAAACAAGAAAATTTGAGCAGCCTTCTAGAAACATGTTAAAACCACTTTTAGTGCCCGGCAACACTAGAACACTTGGCAATGCATAGAAAGGCCCTAGTAACCAACAAATGCTAGCAACCATGTAAAAACTTTTAAAACCCGTTTAGAACACCTGGCAACAACATGGCAACGCTCTAGCACCCAGCAAACTCTAGCAGGCCTCTGTAGACATGTCCCTGGCCACCCCTGTGACCCCCCTGTGCTGCCCAAATAAAAAAGTAGGAATTTATTATGATTTTACACATGAGCGCCAAAAGTGGAACTAATGTGACTCATCGTTCTACACGGGTAAATTAGAGCGGTGTTTGTTGTCATTGAAACCTCTGGGTTTTTCGGGAAAACTGATGTTTTTCCCCCTAACTGAAGCCTATTCAATCACGCAGTGATAACTGCAACGGTCATTGGCTGCTGCAGTGGTTTAAGA
>JAUMHQ010000044.1:21646979-21669516 GCA_032361165.1 Enteromius paludinosus | reverse complement strand
CGTGACCGCATCACCACCTCGGGTGTGCATTATTTTTCTAATAATTCAACGGCCCGTCGTCAATTATTCCTTACTTAATCGTTTGACAGTACTAATATATACACACACACATACAGTATATTAAAAAAATATTTACATATATTAATATTCATATAATATATATATATGTGTGTGTAACTATGTGTAATATACATATTTTACGTAAAGAAAAACTTTTATTTTGGATGTGATAAACTGCGATTAATAGTTTGACAGCACTAATATATACACACAGGCAAACAGTATATTTAAAAAAAATATTTACATATATATTAATATTCATTTAATATATATATATATATATATATATAAAATGAATATTAATATATATAACTTTTATTTTGGATTCGATTAATCGTTTGACAGGACTATATAATTTGAATCACTTCCAAAATGATATATTTTTTAGCTGATGAATAATCAAAACAACCAATCAAATCCACTCAGATTTACGGTGAGCGAATCGAGTTACTTTTCTTAGTTTGAACGGGCCTTATCTCTACATTTTTTTGCTTTTTTAAGAAAAGTTAGTATCAATTATTTTTGTGGTAATCAACATTATGCCACGAATGCACGCTTTTTAATCTCAACTTGAGCTTTAAACGAGAGCCCTTGTGTCACCTGTGTTTGTAAACCCACTCCTGCTTGTCAGCCAGGTGGGACAGTTTGACCCTCATGCCCTTCGCCCTGAAACATCAATACACAGTTTGACATCCATACAGTATCATGCTCCAGTATCTGTCTCTTTCCAAAAGCGCTGATACTCACTTCTCCAGGCATGAGGAGGGGATGCCAGACAGCCCCTTACACATCACGCGACGTCTGAAAGAACCTCAGAGAATCGGTCAGATGTCTCCAGCTCAGCTTGACTCCCTCTGTCTCTGTGTGCCGCTGTTATATAGTGACATTAATCTGATCCTGAGATCGTGAAACAACACAGACAGCTGCCGGGTGAGAACACCACACAATAACTGTCCATATCACAATCAGTGCTGTACTGACGTCACACAGTCGGTGTGGACAGCAGCTGACAGCGCTTTTCTTCAGAAAGCATTTATCTGTGTGTGTGTATCACCTGGAACAGTGACTGAAGGCAACAGGTGTGCATTAGGTTATCTGATCTTAGCATGTTCTGTTCACCAGTTGACAGAAAAGCTTGTTTCCACGCAGCCACTGTCATTTGTCAAGCTATAATTGTTGATCGTAGTGATAGCGGTAATGCATTTAAAGTTAACTTTATAGTGGGAGACTGTTGCATCATTTTCTGTTTCAGACCCTGAGCACAAACAAGTAAGACGCTGAAAACAGCAGAAAAGTAGCCCAAACAACTGGTGCACTATATTTAAAGTCCAAGTGTCAGGAAGGTCTAAATCTGTGCAAGCAGATGAGATCAGCAAAATGACTTCAATTTGGTTTCTAACAAAAAACACTCGTTTTTGGAGCTTGATAGAGTTTGTCCCCAATTATTTACATCATATGGAGCCATGCATCATGGATATTCATCTATACGAATGCATTCAGAATGACATAAGGGTGAGCAAACCCTTTGAGGTGGTCAGACTGGTCTGTGCAACATAGTTGCTGTTTTTTAGAGGTCTACTAGGTCTAACCAAGCTGACCGAGATGGTCTACCTCTAGCAGATCAAATACTGTCTGGCAGTTTAGCTGAACCGGGTCTGGCCATAATGAGCATTATAACAGCAAAACCATCTTAGGATCTGTATACCAAGCTATTAAAGTACTGACATCTGGTTTGTAGCTTTGAAATACACTGATGAGCACCAAAAGCAGGTGATAATGCGAAAGTCACATGATGAACCGAAGCCCATCACAAGGAGCTTTTAAATATGAACATGATATGATTTTGACTGGTTTTGTGTTCCAGGGTCACATATGTTGTTGTGCTCATGCTTATGTGTTTGATGAGTGTCAGAATCAGAATGAGCTTTATTGCCAGGTATGTTTACACATCTGAGGAGTGTAGAGGGACAGAGCTAAAGACAGGACACAGGTAATTAAAAAAGGGCTGTATACAAATATACAAAATACTGGGCAGTAGTGGATAGGGAGCCGGACCTGTAACCCAAAGGTCGTGGGTTTGAGTCCCAGGTCCAGATTATATATGCAAATATGAAATGAAAATAAGTGTGTGTATTAAATAATAGTGCTGTTTGTACCACGTGTATTGTTAAGTAATACTTTCAAATACTTTGAATATGCTTCGGCCATGCAAACCCACTTCCTGCTACTAAACCTTATGAATTCTTCATGAACCCTCAGGAAGTGACTTCATAAGGCGTGCAGCCTGAATCAAAATAACCAATCACCCTTGTGAAGAGAAGATCATGTTCCGTTGTGCATTACAGAAGAAGATGTTTAACTCCGGTCACTGAGTGAGGGCTGGTGTTATTTGTGTGCATGCACTGTAAGACATTTATCTCTGCATGCAATTCGTGGTGCATGATTTAACACGGACCGGGATATTTAGGGTCATGTGTCGGCAGAAGGAAGCCCCTCCTGAGGGTGTAATCTGAAGCCACTGTTGCGGCAGCAGTAAGTCACTGCGGTCCTCGGGTTTAACGCGCGTTCTTCATGTTTTCACGCACAAGGACAGCGCGGAGTTTCTTCTCGCCTTAAAATGTCGCAATGCTCGCGGATAAGAGACGGCTAGCGCGTGGCTCTCTTGGAAGTACAGGATTCACGATTGCGCAAGCTTCCTGGTTCGCGTGCACAACAGCTGTTTGACGCCGACTCGCAGGACGCGACGAGAAGGGGTTCGTTTCGCAGATCCTTTTTCGGACCCGATGTGTCTTCGAGGCTGACCGCGCGCGGAGAGCATCATGTGGCGGGCGCGGTGCCAGGACAGCGGGGTCGATCCCGAGCGCGAGCGGCTGTGGGCCGAAATCTTCACGCAGCTGGATCTGAACAAGGACGGACGGATCGATGTGAACGAGCTGCGCATCGGACTCGCCGCGCGGGGGATGTCGTGGAGCTCGGTGGAGGAGGTACGGAGGGAGACCGATGCATGCAGTCATAACGGAAGGGCGTTTATAAAACAGGATAACTGTATGTTTATGATTTTACGGGGAGATAAGATAATAACGCTGCAACTAAAGGTCACGTGACCGGCTCAACACTGAAAGCGAAAATGCCGCAGGACGCGATGCTATCGCAGGCAGCCAATCAGATTGCGTCTGATACTTAATATTTAAGAATGTAGAGTGCGATTCGGGCCAATGAGGTTTCGCAGTGGGCGTGGCTACTAAACCGTGTACTGTACACTGTGTACTTACACTGTCCACCCCACAGGTGCATCTCAAATCGCGTACTTGTGCGCTATTCAATGGCGTTTTGTAGTCAGTGTGTAGCTCCTGAGAGAAAAAGTGAACTTTAAATAACCAGATGAGGCACTTAAATAACCAAAAAAACGTTTCCAGTGATGTGTAGCCATTTGTAGTGCACTAATCACACAGTAATACTACAAAAATGGTGTAGAATAATGCCGAAAATGAGACATACGTGTAGAAACCACAACATTAAATATATGATATTTCAGGCCGCTGAGATTTCGCTGTGGATAGGCTGCACGCAAAGTGCTCCAGAAATAGAAAGCAGACAAGCAACCGAAAAAACAAACACTAAATCACCTGTTGCTGGTTGGGTCGGTGCCTGATGTTCAGCTCAGATTAGACAGATGTGCTGGAGCCATTAGTGAGAGTATAACCCATTATGTAGCTGCGTATTTGCTAGCATACATACTCATAATGCTTCAGATGATACAAGTATGACTGCACAGCAGGATTCCTGTTTCGAAGGCCTCCGTGTTGAGGTCAGGAGCAGGGCAGGTGAGAGCGCTGTGTTAAGGCACTAATAAACCAGTTTGAGCTTAAAAGTTAATGACCTCAAGGTCAATGGCAGGAACAGAGGAAGGGCATCAGCACCCGCTGGCACTACATCACCATCACAGGCTTCCTTCAGTCTAGCATACTTGCTCAGTCAAGCATCACTCTTTTTGCTCATACTTGGTTTAGTGATTTGATCAAACTCTTGCATTTCTTACTAAAAAAGTGATATAACGCCAGCAGGTCAAACCCAACGTCCAGAAAAAATGAGAAACTGGTCCAAACTATGATCAAACAGATGTTACACAGGTCTTTGTTATCTAATCTCTCCGCGGCATGCTGCACGCTGTTCATCAGTGTTGGGAAAGTTACTTTTAAAAGTAATGCAATACAGTATTGAGTTACTTTACAAAAAAATTAATTAATTGCAACGTTTTATTGGGATACTTTTCGATGCGTTACATTACTTTTTGTCACCTGGGTTTATTCTTTAATTAAAAAAAACCTAAAAGATAGATCTTTGGCAGCTGTGAAAGCCCTTTCACAACAAAAGTGAAGTAACAAGCTGCAAACTGAAGGAAGTGCACCTCAGAAATTTTCTCGTAAAATTTAAAATGAATGCATTACTTAAAAAAAAAAAGTAATCTGATTATGTTCCTTGCAATTCATTACCGCCAACACTGTGTAAGGGATTAGACTATTATCTGTTTGCCTGGGACAGTCTTGTGTCATATTGATTTCTTGAAACTCGATGATTGCTGATTTTGTTGAGTGCTTCGCTTTTTAAGGTTTGAATGCATGTGTGGATGCGTTTGTATTTGCACTATGCATTATGATGAATGACATTGCCAAGAAAGTACTAAACCTCACACATAGGCTCACTGGAAAACACACGTGGGCTGCAGACTGTGCAAAAGGTCAGCGTCTTGGAGTGGATCCATGTGAGAGTAAATGACCGCTGGCAAGCACAAATAAACACAACAACACACACGTGGGCATTTTATGGCGCTGTCTGTCAGAGGATAAGCTTGTTAAATGAGGGAAATTACTGGAATGGTCACAGCGTGGTTTGTCCTGTAACATACCGAAGATTGTGGGAATAAGGGTCTGATTTGAATGAGTTTCCCATTTAAAGTGACAGTAGCTTGTGTGTCATGAATAATTCGAAAATTCCTGCTGAGCTGAATGGCTTATTTAGCTTTCCCTGTACATTTATATTGATTTGGTCAATGCATTTGATCAGAAATGAACTTGTGTTTAGATTGAATGATTGATGCCTGTCTGCTCTTGTTTGATGCTGGTGCTGTGGGCCGGTGGCTTTGCATGGTTTTAATGTGCTTTTCTCCTTCATTTGCACCCCATCCCACCTTTCCTAATGATCCCGGCATCCCTC
Source organism: Enteromius paludinosus (assembly GCA_032361165.1). NCBI lineage: Eukaryota > Metazoa > Chordata > Actinopteri > Cypriniformes > Cyprinidae > Enteromius > Enteromius paludinosus. Next base: position 21,664,242 of record JAUMHQ010000044.1, on the reverse strand, counting down.
TGTCCCTCCATTTCTCTCTCTCCCCCCTCTGTCTCTCTGTGTATGCCCTATATTCAGCAGATTGTACGAGCTGGAGATGTCAATCACGACGGTCAGCTGGATTTTGAAGAGTTCACCGAGTATCTGCGTTCACATGAGAAACGCCTTAGACTCATGTTTCGCAGCTTGGACCGAAACAATGACGGTTAGTCTCTGTCGACCCATACAGCAATGTTTTTTCACAAATATTTGAAGTATATTTCAAAATCTATAAAAATGGGCAAAAAAGTATTTGTTACAATATATGTCGTATAATTTCTACCAATAGGCCTATATTTAGGCAATTTTTGAAAATAAATTAGTAGATTTAAAATACATTAAAAAAATGACTACCGATATATTTTCTGCCAACACATTTGGGGCCATTTGGTATATTTTTAATGTGTATTTTAAATACGGAGATTTTTTTTTAAAGCATTTTAAAAATAATTTTGACTTCTGTATATAATTTACTAAATATATTTCATATTTGAAAAATATGTTTCACTGAGCTTTCTTGTTCGTAACATATATTTAACATATATTTCAAATGCGTTTAGCCACAAAAAACACAGCGTTTTCACAATTTGTGTTATGTTATTCACTGTAAATTCTATTATATTAATATTTCAAATATGCCAGCGGTTGATAACTTTTAGAATTTGAAGATATGGGGTAAAATGAACTAATTTTGTATTGTCCTGTAACTTCTGGAGGGCAGTACTAAATGAAAAATAAATAAATATTTAGACAAAATAGGGAAAGTGTAGACATCTTCATTCGGTTCAAAAGTTTTCACGCCCCCCGGCTCTTAATGCCTGTTTTTTTCCTTCTGGAGCGTCAGTGAGCATGTAAAACTTCTGTAACAGTTACAGTCGAGTTCCTCAGATCTATCATCACACAATAAAGTTAGTTTACCCTTATATTTCAAGACTTTGTTTTGTAGGTGAACTGGATGCTGGGGAGATCCAGCAGTCGCTACACAATCTCGGCGTGGATGTCACGCTGGAGCAGGCCGCCATAATCCTGCAGAGGTGTGTGCTTTTGTACTCAGCTTGTATGTGAAGCGCTTCACGGCTGTGATATTCTGACACCCGGTACTTGTGTTGGTACAGTATGGATAAAGACCATTCCATGACCATCGACTGGGTCGAGTGGCGAGATCACTTCCTGTTTAACCCTCTGCACAACATGGAGCAAATCGCTCAGTACTGGAAACACTCAGTGGTACAAAACAAAAACTGAAACAGTGAGGTTTTTTTATGACTATAAACGTTTTTTCTGTAACCCCGCTGTTGTGTATTTGTCGGTGCGTTTGGGTAGATGTTGGACATCGGAGAGCATTTGACGGTTCCTGACGAGTTCTCGGAGAAGGAGAAGCGCTCGGGGTTCGTGTGGCGTCAGCTGATGGCAGGAGCTGTGGCAGGATCGGTGTCCAGGACAGGAACCGCGCCGCTCGACAGACTCAAGGTCTTTCTTCAGGTGAGCCAATCACACATCTGAGCTCTGATGCACGTTTAATGCCGGTTTCCAATTTAGAGCTTCCTTTTTGAGGTTTTGCACTTAAAGTTTTTCTAGCAAAAGCGTGAACGAGGACAGAAGATATTTTTGATGAAAGACATCTAACTAGACATTTACAAATGTTTCCTCTCTGAGCTCAACTGTGACACTCTATACTTTCAGCACCACACTGACCCCTGGAGGTCATTGGAGACACTGCAACTGAACTGTCTTTTTTTAATTGTCATGTCTTGATGTGTTATAATATAGTTAGACTGAAGCTTCAGATAAAAGCCCATTTGAATCATGTTCAGGTGCATGGGCAGAGCTCCGATAAGGGTAACGTGTGGCGCGGTCTGCGGGCGATGGTGAAGGAGGGCGGCTTGACTGCTCTGTGGAGAGGGAACGGCATCAACGTGCTGAAGATCGCACCGGAGACAGCCATCAAATTCCTGGCCTATGAACAGGTACGGCTTGGCCTTATACTCTGCGTGTGGACAGAAACTCAACACTCAACCCACTTCTGTGTGTGTGCAGATTAAATGCTTGATGAGAGGCAGTACAGAGGGAGGTACTCTGAAAGTTCAGGAGAGATTCGTCGCTGGATCACTGGCTGGAGCTACGGCTCAAACTATCATATACCCCATGGAGGTAAACACACACACGACAGCTGGGTCATGCACACACTGAACATCAAGGTCACTATATGTCAAGGCCTTTCTGTAGAAACACACACACACGTCTACATGTCCACTCACATTACCAAAGGCCTCACTAAAGTTAACGCTCTGCAGTCAGCGGTCAGTCAGCTGTGAATGGCTACAGCTAATGGAGTCTGTAAAGTGGACAAGTGTCAAATACATTAGAAAATAAATATATTATATATACATATTAATACATATATTCAATAAATAACCATATTTATATAATAACATTTGCAATAAACAATACTTGTAAAGAACATTTTTATTAAATTTTATTAAATATATATATTTGTTCAAAAATCTATTTTAAATTTAGGCTTTTAATCTAAAAAGTAAAAAGTGAAAAAGTTTATTTTTTCAGTCAGCTGTATTTATTTATTTATTTATTTTTAACTAATCAAAATAACTCAACTGCAGTTTGAATGAGATTAATTATTATATTATATTGAGTTATATATATATATATATATACACACACACACATACACACACCATATATAGATATTTAATATTTTTTTAAACTATTACAATGATAATTAGTTCAGTAATTAAAAAAAAAAAAGTCTCTTCCTAGGGTCCATTTATTTGTTAAAAAATTATGTAAAAATATTATTATATTATTATAATATTTTGAAATATTTGTATAATTTTAAGAGTTGTATATTGTTTTATATTGTAAAATGTCATTTATTCCTGTGACTGAAGCTGAATTATTTTTTTTCCAGTCTTCAGTGTCACATGATCTTTCAGAGATCACTCTAATATACTGATTTGCTGCTCAAGAAAGGTTTCACATCATTTTCAGCATCAGAAATATTTGACTGAATATTTGTGAACTCTCTCTGTCGTTCTGTAGGTGCTGAAGACTCGTCTAACTCTTCGTAAAACAGGCCAGTATTCGAGTGTGGCAGACTGCGCCAAGCAGATCCTGCAGAAGGAGGGTGTTCAGGCGTTTTATAAAGGATACCTGCCCAACATGTTGGGCATCATCCCATACGCCGGCATAGACCTTGCCGTGTACGAGGTGTGTGTGTGTGTGTGTGTTGAGAATGATCTCTTCATGAAGGCTGTCTCTCACACTGTGTTCCTCTCTCAGACGCTGAAGAACTCCTGGCTGCAGCGGCACGCCGAGGGCTCGCCCGACCCGGGTGTCCTGGTGCTGGTGGGCTGCGGCACGGTGTCCAGCACCTGCGGACAGCTGGCGTCCTACCCGCTCGCCCTCATCCGAACACGCATGCAGGCGCAGGGTGAGACACGCACTCAAGCTGCTCATCCAAACTTAGTCAAAATAGTCTCTTCCTGGGAGAGCAGAGCAATGTATCTCTAATAAAAAATGGTTTTTTTTAAAGGGTTAAACAATAAACAGGTGTTTTCCCCCTAAAACGTTTTTTTAAATGCACATTTTAAGATGATATAAATGTTTATCTGGTATTTTTAATGCAATATCCCAAAATTCACAAATGTTACAGCATTATCATTGTGAAATAGAAATGTCAGAACATTTTATTAAATAAATAAAATATGCATTAACTGAAATAATATAAATAGATACACACAAACACACACATATTATTACACACAATATATTTTTAATTTTTTTTAAATAGTATCTATTCTTTTTTTTTTTTTTTCAATTTACAAAATGTTTTGCAATGTAGTAGCCATGGCAACAAATCTCAATTTCATTTAGTTCATAAATAAATAAATAAAAATGTATTAAAAAAGTAAAAGCAAAAACAAATCAAAATGGCAACAACACAAATAACAACTGAAAATAAAAATGAAACGATTATAGCGTATTGTTGATGGGGGGATATTTTTGGTGAGATCATTTCTGCTCTTCTGCTTCCTCAGCGTCGGTGAAGGGAGCTCCTCAGCTGTCCATGCTGACCCTCTTCAGGAATATCGTGGCTCAGGAGGGCGTGGTGGGACTCTATCGAGGCATCGCTCCTAACTTCCTCAAGGTCATCCCGGCGGTCAGCATCTCCTACGTGGTCTACGAGCACATGAGGAAAGTACTGGGAGTGGGAACCTGAGAGAGAAAGACAGGTCTTGTGTGTGTAGAAAGATACAAAGACTTGTTTATTTAAGCCTGCAATATATTAAACCACTGGAGTGAAGTTCACCAGAAAACATCACCAGTCCGAACACTGAAATATGCAGAATCTTAGAGGTGCTGTTCTTACCCGATCCTGAATTACTGAGGTTCATGATATGCTCTCCATGTGTGTTGTTGGTCAACAGGGCCCTGATATTCAGGTATACAGGGTACGGCCCTCTGGATGCGGTAAAATGAATGACTGTGTGAGCATGTGCTGTACTGTACTGTGTCTGTGTGTGTGTGTGTGTTTAACCAAGTGCATACTACTGAACTCCAAATGGGAATGGACAATAAACTAACTTCCTTCCTTTGAACAACAATTAAAAGTGCCTCTGCTTTGAGAAACACGTATGTTTTATCTGTGGTCCAGTAATACCCTGTGTGCTCCGAAATCACCAATCAAGAGTTCTGGACTCCTCCGCTGAGGAGTAGTCCACCCAAAAAATGAACATTAGCTGGAAGTGTACTCACCTTCAGGCCATCTAAAGCCTGGAATACAATTTTCCTGCCTGAACAGGCTGAGGCTAGTTGAGGGAAGCCAGAGCCAGTCTGCAGATTAAAGCTGACAGATTCCACAGAAAATTGGATATCAGATATCAAACATGTTGGATATTTTCAGTCCATTTTAGACGCATTTGTCATGCGTCTCCTAGCAGCAAGCCGCACGTTTCTGTGTGAGTTTGTTGTGATCAGAACAAGTGTGGTAGTGCATGATCCTCCCATCTGTTCACATTTTATAAGTCGTGTAGTGTATGCCAGCCAGGTTTGTTTTTTTCATTGAAACAGATGAGGAGAAAGGTAGAATTACATCACTTGCTCACCAGTGAATGGGTGCCGTCAGAATGAGAGTCTAAACAGCTGATAAAAACATCACAATAATCCCCACCGCTCCAGTCCAGCAGTTAAAAGCTGTGAAACTTTTTTTTTTAAATAAATCCAACTGTATTAACTGCCAGCTAAAATGTGACTCCATGATTCATAATGTTGCTTTCTTTTAGATTTAGCAGCATTTAAAAGCAAAAAAAAGCCCAGTCCCTATAAAAGCACAGTTTGGAGTGAAGCGGTGTGGATTATTGTGATGTTTTAATCGCTGTTTAGACTCTTATTCCGACGGCACCCATTCACTGCAGAGGATTCATTGCTGAGCAGGTGATGTAATGCTACATTTCTCCACATGGGTGTCCATTAAAAAAAAAAACACTTCAGATCTTCGACAGCCTGAGGGTGAGTACGATTTTTGGGTGAACTGTTCCTTTAAATGATTCTAAAATCCTGCACTGCGTCCCGATTTGCATATTATCCACTGTAAAAAGTGTTAGGTCTCACTCATGAAACACATTTTTGCGTAAATTGTTATCTCTTGACAGTTTACGTACGTAGACATTAATAGTGCTTGTGTTTCATGAACAAAGGCCTTCACAATAGTGTGCCGCAGCTGTATTGTTTTCAGTGGAATTTTTTCGAGGCATGCATCCATGCATGCTTTTTTTCCGGCTAATGTTGTCCCCCATCAGTGTACGGTTTATGACGGTTTTCTTTTGACTGTTACAGGTAACGAAAAGTATCGAGGAATGCAAGGCAGAAGTTGCCACAGGAGTTTTTAAGTGTACTGTATGTGATTTTAACAAAAGGCTATGAATATAGCCATATACTAATGCTAACAAACAAACAGTAGATAAGTGGTATCGATACACACTTAAGGACCCAATACTGGCATACCATCTTATTTCAAACTCTGAAGAGCTTTAACTCTGTAGGTATCCGCATTGGGACGCAGCCTTAGAGTTTATATAGCTGTTAACCTCAATATATGAGGTACTGTAGCCTATGGTTTGGAGCAGAAAGCCTTATGGGTGTTTGTTTCTGTGATTTTTGACTCCTGGAACACCAGGATTAAGCAAAAAAGGACTTTCTGATAGAGTCACGTCTAGGTCAATGCTCTGTGTTTTGTCACTGACTGTTCGGATAGACTGTATGTGTTACAGTAAAATAAAGACTCCCACACGGAATCTGCTCCTACTGGTTTCCATAGAATTCAAGCATTATTTGGTCACAGAATTTGTGTTTCTTTTAGGCTGTCCGTTAGCACATTTGCTACTGCACTAATAAATGTTCACGACACAAACTTTTAGCAAATATATATGCATTTAAATGTTACAGTCTTTATCTTCTGGGAAAACGGACCAAATGACGTCATCCTGCACTCACAGAGTGCATCCAATCAAGTGCTCTAAAGAATGACAATGGGACATCCCACTTATTCAGCTACTATATACAGTACTAAACTAAAAATGCCATCTGGGGCCTGTTTCATTCAAACCAGTTCAGCGAATGAGCCAGGTTTATTTCAGCTAGTCTGATGTATTTTCAGTTCAAAATAAGTCAGACTAACTAACTGCCTGGTTTATTTGGCAAATGTTTGCCATGTTTACTTGTACCCACAATTCGAGTTGGAATTGTGAAAAAAAAAAAAAAAAAATTTGCAGGTTACGTTTGGGTCATTTTTTGTGGTTTTGTATGCATACATGATTATTGTTCTTATTTTGGTGTTAACAACACAAGATTATGTATGCCCATTATATATTTTTCTCCTTACGTGTATTTTTCTTTGAAAGGAAACTAAAACTATTACTCAATGCATGTATGAGAATGTGAATTAAATTAAACTTTAAGTCTTTCTTGGCGGTCTTTATCATCATTATAACACTTCTCTGTTGTACGGAAAGTGTATTTCACTAACCCATAAAAATGCATAGAGCAGCAGAATAATATAACCACCAAGGTTAAACGGTCCTAAAAAGCCTATACGCTGATTCAAACGTCCATCATTGCCTATCAGCGTTTTCTCGAACCTGATTGGGCTATTTCATGCGTTGCCGAGCGCTGATTGGCTCCCTCACAACGGCACGCTCTGTGGGTCGCGTTCGGTTAGCCCTCATCTATTGGGTGAATGGTCCAATGCTCGCTTTACGCCCGCCTTCCAGCTGCACTCTGATTGGTCCGCAAGATGGCCACTCATTAAGAACGCCTATAGGAAGCAGCTTTCATAGCCGCAGGCCTTTAGGCCCTCCTCCCATGCGTTTTGTCTCGCTCGTCTTCCCGCGTCTGCGCACCTCCGCCAGGCCTAGAGCTCCCCGCCGTCTCCCGCAAACTTCACCCTCAGCACGGACAGCATGTCAGAGTACAGCGCGGTGCCGCCGCCCGGCGCCGGAGCGGCTCTAGCAGCCGGTGGACTCAAGAAAGACGCGTTCGCCGACGCGGTGCAGCGCGCGCGGCAGGTGAGAGATCCGCACTGCGGGCCGCGTTTGTGGGTCAGCGCGCGGGCCGCGGCACATGAGCCGGCGTGCGCCACAATCATCCGTTAGCACGAGCCGCGCTCGAGGATGATTTTGAATATTACTACTGTTACTAACGTTAGATACCGCTACAAACGAACGCGATACTATGGTACAGGAAGGTTAGCGTTCGCTCAGAAGCGGTTTGTAGTGATTATATTCACGTATCGCTGTACTTTCATTGTAGTCCGAGAGGTAACATGGTGCTACCGATGTAAACGACCAAATACATCGCATTACCATGGTACTTCGGTTTAACTTTGGTAACATAACTAAAAGAAACGGGTTACTACCACGTGTTTTAACGTGTAAGGTTAATGCTAGTAACGTTACCATGCTATTATTGGGGTACATATCGTGTTAAACATGCTAGCATCGTGGTATCCTGGTGAAGCGGTGGTATATATGCAATATGTGGCAATTAAGTTATTAGGATAACGTTACAGCTGTGGTTTTAGATGATAGATATACAATGCTACTTTACATATTCCGCTGTACTGAGTTCTGGGTAACGTTATATTAATTACAATGGTTTTACATTGTTTTCCTGAGGAGCTAAGGAGAATGCTATGGGAAACAATAGTGTTTGTCCATATACAGAGTAGTTTTACCCTGTGTGATGTCGATTATAGGAAATACTTCTCTATCAGCATATTAGAGTGGGTTTTTTAAGGATCATGTGGCTCTGAAAGACACTTTATTGGACTGTCCTGCTTTTAATGCATGTAGAAAACTTTCTTAGAGTTTGTTTTTGTGATAATAAGAAATATTGTGTAATGTGTATTTGTTGTGCTTGTTTTTTGCCATGAAATAGCCTAAGATGCTAATGTGGTATTAAATAATTATACTATAGCACAGCGCACTTTTTATACTTGCATAAGTCTTGTATGAGCGTTGCAATTATACAGTATGTGACCAGCAATTAATAGTATGTTCTTTAAAAAAAGTGTTCTCTATGTATTTCTTGATTTAGTTTTATAACATCATGTTGATTTTGTTGTATAAACGTGGTGTTATGCCATAACTTGTGTGTTTCAGATTGCAGCAAAGATCGGTGGAGACGTCACGGGTCCCCCCATGAGCAATAACGGTGGAGCGGAGAGCTATCCCTTCGCAGCACAGAAGCGATCGCTGGAGGACGGAGGTATGAAGGCAGAGAGACGCGCTCAGGATCTGTCCGTCTGTCTCTCCTGAGACCGTTTTTCAGCTGTTCTTGTGTGTTCCCTTTAGATCAGCCTGAGAGTAAGAAGATGGCATCTGACAGAGACAATGCTTCAGCACTGTGTATGTCTGTCTTTTTTTTTTTTTTTTTTTTAAGTGTGTAAACACAGTCTCGCTTTTTGTTGCTCAAAGCAAGTGTCTGTGTATTTTTAGAGCAGTGATTTTATCCCTTTCTCATCCGCAGCTATCGGAGCCCAGCTGGCTGCCCTTTCCCAGCAGAGGTAAGGAGGTCCTCGTGTGCGCTCTGATCAGAACGGTTAGATCAGGTCTGAGTGCTTGGGAAGGCAGGAATAACTACACAGGCCTGTATAATTAGGCTGGGTTCGGTTTCCACTGACTCCATCAGACGTGTTAAACCAAATACTGGGGTCTTGAGGAGCTCCTGTAAAAATAGTCCAACTTTTACCTTTAACGTTTAAAACTGAGCAAGATCATAATGCATATCGTTTTATCACGTGAATTCATGACAGAAGTTAGTAAGACCTGAACATATTTGTCTGATGGTACCCCTTCTGACTGAGTTTGTTTTTGTCTTCCTGTAGTGTACGTCCCTCGTCTCTCACAGAAGAGTACAGGGTCCCTGACGGCATGGTTGGGCTCAGTAAGTTCAATAGTTTTATCTTCTTGCTATATTATGTATGTTATATAATATTATAATACATTTCCTACATTTTTATTCACACACAAAGGCTTGCAGGTTTGAAATGTGGATGTGAGCATGTTTTATGGTGGTTGACACGCATACATCTGTTTATTGTAATTCCAAGCTCAGTGAGTAATGTTGTGTTTGCAGTCATCGGTCGGGGAGGAGAGCAGATCAATAAGATCCAGCAGGAGTCTGGCTGTAAAGTTCAGATTGCTCCAGGTGAGTCAAATGGGTTTTCTCTGCTGTTTTCTGATAATGGCACGTTTAGAAGTATGAGGCGTGATGGGACATGTTTGTTTTGTGTGTTCAGACAGCGGCGGTCTTCCGGACCGGAGTGTCTCTCTCACCGGCGGCCCTGAAGCCATCCAGTACGTTTGTGCTTGCTCTCATCTTTACCTGCAGTGTGGATCTGCTTGGTGTTGGTTTGTTGACGTTTTGACTGGTCTATGCAGGAAGGCCAAAATGCTGCTGGATGATATCGTCTCTCGGGGGCGGGGCACCCCTCCCTCCTTCCATGAGTCGACCAATGGGAGCGGCCACATGCAGGAAATGATCATTCCGGCAGGGAAAGCAGGTCTCATCATCGGCAAAGGAGGAGAGACCATTAAACAGCTACAGGTAGAGCTTGTGCAGACAGGATTTATCTAGACCAGGGGTTCCTGGTGATCGACCGTCCTGCAGAGTTCAGCTCCTACTCTAATCCAGGGCAGGGTTTTGATCCAACCCTAGTTAAACACCTGAAGCAGCTGCAAAGACCCAGGTCTTACTGGGTATGCTAGCAGCTTCCTCGGAGGTGGTGTGTTGTGGCAAGTTGGAGCTAAATTCTGCCGGACACTGGCCGCCCCCAGGACTGAGTTTGGACTGTCCCGCTCTAATCTCAAACACATGAAGCAATTAAGGTCTTCAGGATCGCTTAAAGGCAGGTGTGTTTAATTAGAGTTGGGGCTGAACTCTGCAGGCCAGTCGAACACCTGATATAGAGAATTGTGGGTAGCTGGAGAGACGTATTTATTGTGCAAGGATGCATTATATTGCTCAAAAGTGACATTTTCTTCTGTTTAATAGCACATTAAAAGGCAGTTGTTTAAATGTGGGGCATGTTTTGAGAGTAACGGGCGGTTTTTAACGTCTTTGTTTCAGGAGCGCGCTGGCGTGAAGATGATTTTGATTCAGGACGCTTCTCAGGGGCCAAACATGGACAAACCTTTGCGCATCATTGGAGATCCTTACAAAGTCCAGGTGTGACCGTTTTCTCCTCTCAACTGCTGCCGTCCCTTGTTATGTCAGTTCTTGTGTACCTTACCTCTTAACAAGCCGGATAGGGTTTTGACTGTCGGTAATTTTTGTCTCTCTGTAGCAAGCGCGTGAGATGGTGCAGGAGATTCTGCGAGAGCGGGATCATCCCGGCTTCGACAGAAATGAGTACGGCTCTCGAATAGGTGGAGGCATCGAGGTGCGGGATTGCTTTAGTCATTTATGTTTCAGATTGTTTCCAGTTTGAAACGTGAGCGTGACGTCATCTCTTTCTGATTGGACAGGTGCCTGTCCCGCGTCACTCTGTGGGTGTCGTGATCGGCCGAAGCGGAGAGATGATCAAGAAGATTCAGAATGATGCTGGCGTGAGGATACAGTTTAAACCAGGTGTGTAGGATCTGCTTAAACTTGATGGTTTGTGATTTATCACAGTGCGTAACACGTTTGTCTTCTCTCTGTAGATGACGGTACCGGTCCAGATAAGATTGCTCACATAATGGGTCCTCCGGACCGCTGCGAACACGCCGCCAGCATCATCAACGAGCTTCTCCAGAGCATCAGAGTACGAGAGGAAGGAGGAGGGGTGAGTGATGCTCTGATTTCAGCCGAGCCTGTCCAATATGCTTTCAGTCAGCGCTCTATCAAATCAGTGTTTCCACCCACCTTAAATTCAGTTTTACTTTCGTTTCTAAATTCTTTTCTACATTCAGTTTCAAGGGTGCAATTTAAATTCTAGTAGTGAAAAAAAACAAGAAAAAAAACGAATTAATCATTAACTAATTTAGCAGACGCTTTTATCCAAATCAAGATCAACAAGAGCAATAAAGTTCTCGACCTTGCATTTCAATTGTTAGATATAACTGCTTTAAACACACGGCAGGCAGAATTGTATATTAGTTCATGCTATTTTAATGTCAAAAACGGTGCTTTAAGCATGTTTAACCTGAGGTAAAATATCAATAACACATTAATCTCATAAAATGATCCTGTAGTTTCTCATATGCGGTTTTAGGACGAACGTTTTACTTTATTGTGTTCTATATTTTTGGGGGGATTGTGTTTGGTGTGTAATTTTAATCAAAAGCCATGTTTGAAACTTCTACTCTCGGTTCCACAGATGATGCTGGTAGGGAGAGAGGGAGAAAAAAATAATAATTTAATATTATATATATCACAATTTTTTTTAAATTTTAGGAAATGATTATTTAGAAATACATTTTCTGCAGAACCGTTAACATCAGAGCTTATTGATCCTTCAGTGTTTTATCATTTAGCACGGTACCCATCCCTACATATGGGTTTCTATCTTTTTTTTTATTATTATTTTTTTGCCTTTCTGTTCTTATAAACGCTCTCAAATGAAAAGGTGAAATGCTGGTGAAGTGACTCTTAGAGCAGCTCCGGAGTTTGTTCATGTCCTGTCACAGAGAAACGCTACCTTTTGCCACCTGTTCACCCAGAGCAGCTTAAAAGCGGTTTAGTAGTCACAAGCACTAGTTCATATCATCTGACTGGTTGCTTTGGTTAATCTCTGTTCTGTCGGTCAGGGTCCCCCCGGTCCTCCGGGCACAGGCATGCCCCCGGGTGGGCGTGGCAGGGGGCGTGGCCCAGGTAACTGGGGCCCTCCTGGCGGAGAGATGACCTTTTCGATCCCCGCCCACAAATGTGGCCTGGTGATCGGCCGAGGCGGCGAGAACGTGAAGGCCATCAACCAACAGACGGGCGCCTTCGTGGAGATCTCGCGCCAGCCGCCGCCCAACGGCGACCCCAACTTCAAACTGTTTACCATCCGGGGATCTCCTCAGCAGATCGACCACGCCAAACAGCTGATCGAGGACAAGATCGAGGTACCACAAACACCGTTACCTTGCCTGGTGTTTGCTAAGGCAGAGTCACGATGCGTATCCCGATACAGGACTGCTCTAAGGTTCACTTCAGCAGAACGGAGTAAAACTGCTGTTAAATGTTAAAATATTAAACTGACCATTTCTAACTATAGGCAGAACCGGCAGGTGATCTCTGCATTATGAAGCATCCCCATAACTCTAATATTAGTAATGACATAGATTTCATGTTTACACTGGGTATTGTTCATAACTAATGCACCGTCTTCACTGTATCCGCAGTGAAGACAGAGCGTATACTCATGGTTGCCAGGTTGATAAAAGTAACACTTGGCAGATAATTCTTAAATTATTAATAATAATTCTTAAGTGTGACGCTCTGTTTTGGAGGTTAGATCTCCTTAAATCAGGCAGCCCAGTTGTCTTCCTCTGTGCCCAGGTTAAACTTGATTATAGCCTATTAGGGATGCTCCGGTACAGTGAGCCCACGGTACGGTTTGTATCACGGTTTTCTGGTCACGGTACATCAATATTACTGTACTGTATGTGAGCTCTAACATAGCTCAGAGGAAGACAACTGGGAGGTCATTTGCCCTTTCTATTTCAAGTTATCAAGGTACAGAGACGATATTAAATGTAAAAAAGGTAGAGATCAAGCCAAAACACATATTTTTGCCCTCTTTCAAAAACCGACAATATAAACAGTGCAGTATAAAGTGAAATATAAACATGAACATGATTCAAATAAATATTGACAGCAACAAGAAAAAACTCAAGTTTTCTAAACACACCATCAGAACAAACGATAACAAACTGTATCACTGGTGGTGGCGCTTACTCGCGTCGTCACGTTCTGGAATAATTTTGCTGCTGAAATGTTAACCTATGCAGCCTGAGCCGGAAACAGAATTGATTCGTCCGTCTCTCGAGTCGTTCGTTCATCACGTGACCGCCCCATAAGCTTAACCTCTGCAGCCTGAGCCGTGCGCGACTGAACGAATCACTCCCACGAGACGACTCGTTCTTCCCGAGTCACATTAAAGATTCGTTCAAAATGAACGACCCATCACTAGTCTTGAGAAGTTCTGACCATCGCCTGGTTGTCTATGCGCTTAATACACAGAAAATGGCCATTTTAATTAAAAGGAAAGTTTAATGCCTCAAATAGGCTACCGAAATATCGCGGTTCATGTGGGTGTGCCGAACGGTTTGATAAACCACCGAAAACCGCTGCATCCCTATATCCTATATATACTAAACTCATTATTTTAAGAAAACCTGCACTTTTCCGCTCCATTGTACATGCTCTTCTTTTATTCAAGAATATTTGTATCGTCAGATCTCTGGTATTTTTTTTTTTTTTTTTTTTGTTTGTTTTTTTTTTTGTTTTTTTTTTTTTTGCTGGTTTTAACTGATCTGGTTCTCCTCATAGGGTCCCCTGTGCCCTGTTGGACCTGGCCCGGGTGGACCGGGCCCTGCTGGACCCATGGGCCCCTACAACCCCAACCCGTACCAGCCCGGGCCCCCTGGTGGACCGCCACAGTCAGTACTGCTTTAATGGTAAATGTGTGGCTCTCCAGGTTTGTTTGGTCATGCTCACAGTCTCTCTTTGTCTCCAGCGGGGGTCCTCCTGGCGGTCAGTATCCTCAGGGCTGGGGAAACGCGTACCAGCAGTGGCAGCCACAAGATCCCAGTGAGTCGTTCTGTACTGAAGCTTCCAGTGTTATGCTCTTAATTCTAGGACATAATGAATTACTTGAAAGTTAAGCTCACTTCACATTGTGCCTTGAAGTCATTTTTTATCGTTTTAAATTAAAGTGACAATTTGGTTCCAGTTCGTAAAATACACTATGGTTCGACAACCTCAAATCTTTCAATAGTATAATGGTAGTTGAGGATCTGGTTTATCCTGAGGCTCTGCTCTGAGTATATGATGTGTAAAACGGGGTTTCTGTCTCTCAGGTAAAGCAGCAGCGGATCATAACGCTGCGTGGGCGGCTTATTACGCACAGTACTACCAGCAGCCTGGAGGGGGCGCCATGCCCGGGCAGACGCCTGCCGCCCAGCCTGCTGCTCCCGCTCCTGCTGACCAGAGCCAAGGTGCCCCTGGAGCCGCCCAGCCCGACTACACCAAGGCCTGGGAGGAGTACTACAAAAAGATGGGTACGAGCACTCATTCCTCGTGTTTATTAAAGACGGTGTAAAGTCAATTTTGAGGATTGTTTGTAAACGTGTTTTAAATGCACTTCGGAAATGTGATACAAAGACAGTTTTTCACCATTTTGGTGAGCAGGATTTATTGGACGGGTCTGAATAAAGCCGCCTAGCACCGGCCCTACCTCAAGATTTGGACTTGAAGCTGCATCGCTGTGACACCAGTACAGTGAGAGCTATAGAGAGCAGATTATTATGCTTTGAATCACTCTCGCGGTACTTCGATGTCAAACACTGATCGTTCTGCGCAGTGTCGAACTCCCGCATAATAACTAGAGCGCATAAGCATCAGTGGTTCATCCGTCTAATCATGACGACTTCCTGTTAGATACTACAGCCTATAGTTTGCTATCTAGCTGTGCCTTCGTCTTGTTGCTATAATTGACAAAACAGAGTTGGTTGGTTGATTTAAATCAAGCTGTTCGAGAGACTGCAGCTTTGCCATGTGTGGGCTTGGTTTCAGCCCCCAGCGTTTGTTTGGATGGCTTGTTTTTTTTTTTTCACAATTGTGATGCCTTACTTACTTTTTTGCTTGGCTGGGTGGTTAACAACACATTTCTGTGGTGTGACCAACTCAGAACACGCATTTAATGTTGACTTTACACAGACTTTAAGTGGAGTAGAGAAATGCCTGTGATTGAATGTGCCATCAGATCAGTTTGTTGACGCTGAGCCTCTCTCAGCCGCAGCAGGAGGAGGAGGTGCTGCCCCCGCCGCCGGAGGAGCTCAAGCCCCTGGAGCCGCCGCAGCAGGACAGGACTACAGCGCCGCCTGGGCCGAGTACTACAGACAGCAGGCTGCTTACTACGGACAGACGGGACAGGCCGCGGGTCAGCCGGGTGCCACACCGCAGGGCCAGCAGGTAAACACACGCACACTTCTAGGTTTATGTCCGAACAGCCACTGATGGCAGTTTTTGAAGCTTGATTTAAATGCTTTTATAATGAGGGTTTTAAGATTTAATCTTTTGGCATGAGGCCATTGTACCAAGGTGGTACAGTAAAGTCTATTTGCCCACTTAACTCGATATGAAACGCTTTTAATTTTATAGAAATAAAAAAAGTATGCATTTTATTCCATAAACCATGATACCCAGAGAAGTGGTCGGTTCATCGAGTGTTTCCTGCTCTCTCCTCAGGCGCAGTGAAGCGACTGCTGAGCTCTCGTCCGTCCAGCTCCTTCCCTCCATCCTCTCACTCTCCTCTGACAATAGGACTTCTGCTCTTCCTGTTTTGTTTTTTTCCTTCTCGTGTCCAGCTGAAAAGCTCTGTGACTCTCTTCTCTCTATCTCCTCTGAAGCTGGATTTGTCTATGAAACGTTGCGGCTTCTTCAAACGCTCTTGTTTCTCCCCCTGGTTTTTGGCGGATCCACAAGCGCTGATGGACTAAACTCAAAACTCTGCCTCCCCCTCCACAAACGCTTCATCCCTCCTCTTCCTCGCGTCAGTGTGACTCATGGCCAGGAGACACTAGGGAATGCTTCTAACTTCCTTACATGAGCGTGCACTTCCTGTTTTTGCATTACTTTTTTTATTTTATGATTTTTAATTTGAGGAAACAGGTCCATTTAGAGGAAATCTTCAGGTGTTAATAACTACTGTGTTTCAAACTCAATGAGTAACCATGTCTTTTTTTTTTTTTTTATGCCTTTTTGCTTTTAGTCCTTTTTAAGTTGATTTGAGCTGGAACATTCCCATTGTTTAATGTGTTCACTTTCTATTCATCTAGTGAGTTTTTTTTTTTTGTTTTTTTTTTTGTTTTTTTTTAAGTGATTCTCCTGTGATATTAAATGGGGTTTCAGTGTGTGTGTGCGTGCGTGTGTGTCTCGTGTCCTGTGTGTGTGTGCGCATGAGTGTTCGATACTGAAACTTAAGCTGTGTGTTGCTCCTCACTCTGTGAAAATGAGGGTTTCTTTTTCTTTTCCCTTCCCACCCCAAGATATTGGAAGTCATGTTATAAATATATAAATTGTATGCTTGTTTTTTTTTTTTTTTACTGCTTGTTTTTAAAAACTACAAAATAAACATTACAAAATCCTCATCTGATCACATGACCGGTGTTCAGTCTGAAGTTGTTTTTGAGTCAAATTTACTGTTTGCTTTTGCTCTTTCTGGTTGGTAACTAATAGAACCACCCAAACATTTCACTATATAACTTAAGTGTTAAAAGACTGTATTAAAACTCTTGGTAACGTTTTTTCTTTTGGACTGCTGTCCTGGTTTGAGCAGCACTGATTTAAAGGAAGACTTCCTTTACTATCTGACATCGTTACACAAGTGCAGTCATTGAACACGCTGTAGGCTACTTAACAGTATCATTTTTCCCTTTAGCAATGGCTATTTCTGTTGTTAGCACTCTCTCCACCTTCAATACCACGACTGAGGTGAGACCCTTGAGCAAGGCACCGTTCCCCCAACTGCTCCCCG
>JAUMHQ010000044.1:21538724-21551655 GCA_032361165.1 Enteromius paludinosus | reverse complement strand
ATTATTTGAAAATAATGAACCTGCAAATGTCTCAACTGACCAATCAGAATCAAGCATTCCAGAGAGCCGTGTAATAAATACTTATAACAGTTGGTGACCTTTGTTGGGATGGGCGATATCCTATAATTTGCAATATACTGGTAAAAATGGTCCCCACAATAAGAATTAGTCTTCCTTATATAATAACAATAAAGTCTAGTTCTGTGTGCAACCGTGTGGAGCAACATGGCAGAAGGTGGATGTGAAATTGAGGAGTAATATATTGCTAAACCTTCTAAAGTCTAGAACTAGTTTGGTCAGGGCTGTAACTTACAGTGCAACAAAAATGGTCTGAGATTTGAATAAATGTACTACAATAGCACATGTGCGATAGAGTTTTGCATGTGTATGAGCTCGTTTACAAACCTGTTATCCAACAAATATATCATTTAATGGATATTTTTCACATTTCCGGGTTTCTCAGCAGCAGAACTCATCATAGCTGGGTTAACTTGAAGAGCAGTGAAAGGGAGAGTACCACAAATTTATGTTTTGCATTCTCATTTCCTCAAATATCAAACTACACACTAGTTTTTCATGACAAAGATGAACCAAATACTGTTGCAATCACATGTTTATTGCCTTCAAGTTTCCTCAATCCCTCTATCTGCATTTTTATTCAGCTACAGCTATAAGTGGATACCTTTGTCCATATAGGGGATTTCCTGGAGCATCATCAGTGCACTTACTTTTGTGAAGTTTCTCACAGTAATGCTCACAACAACAGGGTAAAAATAGAAAAGATAATGTTGTCTCTTAGTGAATGCATAAGATTCCATGAATTATTGCCATTCGTTATATCGGATGATATTAGTTCGGATATCGTTATTGTATCGTAAAATATTTTAAGCACACATCGCACATCTCTAGATAGTATGCACTGCTTTATAGAGTGGTGGTATTGTGCAGTTTTTGACTGCAATGAAACTGAGAACTCAAGGAACAAATTGAGCTTTTATTAGGAAATTAATGCAAAACATTCTTGCTTGAATTTTAAATTATATACAGGTAAGAATACAGGTAAAGTAGTTGTATGTTTTCCTATGTATGTATCTGTTAAGTAACCATAGTTGCAAAATTAACAGAATGATACATTGTAGATAGAATGCATATACATAGACTAATTCAGGAATGAAGAGATGCCTTTATTGCATAATTGGTAAAGGGATGTTACTCTGTTTAGGCCCTTTATGTTGCAATTTTTAACCAAAGATCTCAAAGATCAAATCGTCTAGTAAAAAAACACTTTTTCTGAAGCATTCGGGTTCTCGGGTTTAAATTTGAATCAACTATTTTCACTACTATTTGTATGCCCTGGAGTAACCAAATCTTCCCGCGTGCATACATAATTTGGCGCAATTAATAGAATGAACAGATTGTTTGTGACACATAATGTACCTTCCGTTTTATTCTTCCGCTCTTGCATAGGTGAGGACGGGCAGGTTTTCGTCTTCACATCTGGAGTCTCTGGAGTGGTCTGATTGTTTTCATGTTGCTCCATCTTTATCACCAGGATATATTCGATGCCGTTTATTCGGTAGATCGTTCAATCACTCATTTCTGATTCTGTCAGTTTTGTAGCAAACATTACATAGCCGCGCATTAATGTATCTGGCTTCTAACGAAATGTAATTATGGTCTTCATGAAGCTTCGAAACGCTTATGAATCTTTTGCTTTGAATCAGTTGTTCGGATCACGAATCAAACTGACCAAGTCACGTGGTGTCAGGAAACGTCACTGTTTCGAAGCGTTTTGAAATTTCGAAGTTCACCACTAGAGGCCGCTGGTCTGCGTATGACTTTAACTGATCCTGGTTCAGTTTAGATTCAGTGAAGTAGGGATTAGTGTAGTATTAAGGCCCTCAAAAGAATGGGAATGCAGCTGGTTAGTGGAAACCCCACTGCAGAAAACCCGTGTATGGTCTCAGTACCACTAATCTGTCAAGCAGACATGAAAATGATAAAAAATCATTTCTGCCGTAACATTACAGACATTCTGTAATAATACAGTTTATCTATAAGAATATACTGTATAACACATGTTGCATAAACAAAATGTTTTGTTTAAGTGCTTGAAGTGTACAGTAGCCTTGCTTTAGAAACATTCCTGGTATTTTACAGTGCCTGGGAGAAAATAAAACTGGAAAGAGAGGTGATGACAATATGTTTTAATTAAAAAGTTAATACAATAAAACAAAACAACAACATACACATTGAACGAAACCAGAACAAACTGGAAGTTTTGTGAGACGGGTTAAAGGTTAAAATAATCTATACAATGGTGGTATAAAATATGACCAGGTCAAATGTTTTTTTTTTATGTTCTATGGTGACTCTATTCAGTGCACATACAAAAAAATATTAAATAATGTTTATTTATTTATTTATTTATTTTTCTTTAAAAAAAATTGGTAGGAGTAATGCACATCATGTTACAGTGCCTAAGAAAAGCTTTGGCTGGATCAGTGTAACGTGTTGCAACCTGCGAGTCTTATATGCCATCTTGATTCTGAGTAGATGACATACATCAGACTCTACCTAGCAACAGCCTTGATAATCACAGATAATCCATCCATTCTCCAAACCTCTCATCCTCTGTAGGATCGCGGGGGCGGGACCCTGGACATATGGCCTGTCCATCACAGTGCTCACACATCACAAACACAGCTATGTTGAAATCCATATTGAAACAGTCTGTAACAGTCATCTGCAATCAGGACTGATGTAATCATAATGAATTTTTATGGTTTTGGAAATCTTAATCTTATTGTTGTTTTTAAACCGTTAAATTTGACTTTGGATTTGTAATGTTTCATTTTTTTTTTTTTTTACATCTCTCCATAATTTTTGGTTGGAAGTAAATTTATATCAAACCCTTTTATTTTATCTTTTCCTTTCTACATTCTAACATTTTGTGAATAAAGAAATAGCTAAACTGTTAATCTGATTTATATAAAATATTTATTAAAACGTTAATGTCTCAATCATAACACTGCAAGGTTTCATAAAATAGAATATTTGATGACAGTTTTATTATATAAATATTAAAGTCACCATTAAATCAAAATACAATGTTACTGAATAATGCAATATTTATTCTAAAATATATAATACAATTACATTAAATTATTATTATTATTTAATTCATGCTCTTTTAATTGACAATCAAAATAACTTGATCCTCTTATGATGCACGAACAACAACCCCTCTCTCTCCAGCAACCTGTCAATTCCAGATGGACAAAATCAAGGCCCGCATTTTTTTCTAGTTCAAGAAGCTTTTTCACTTATTTATACAATACAACGCCAAAGTACATTTTGACCCCTTTAAATCTCATAATGAAAGTGATAAACAGCTAACACTAGCTTTGTGTTTTGCAGCAGTGTGGTCAGGAAAAACTGGCTCAGACATTTTAGAAGTTGTTATTGCAGGAAGGTTTTATCTGACATTGGAAATTATTTAAATGCTCTGTCAACGTATCTCTTCTGTAGCATGAGGTGCGAAATGAACTGATAAGAAATTACCAGTTTATTGAGTGAGTCAAAGCTCTGACTAAAACACATACATGTTCTTACAGTATATCAATAAAAGGTTATAGGAATTTACTGCTTAATAAAGTATGTGCTCATCAAGAGACTTCTCATCTTCAGCATGGAGAGAAGAACAGACTGAACAATCGTTGTAGTGTAGTGGTTTGAGTAGTACTCTACTTTTAGTATAGCTGTGTTTTGTTGGGTAAATGAATATAAGATGATCACTTTGCATCTGTTACAGTTCTGCTTTGCACAGATTCATGAAACTTTAAAGAACAGTTTTAGGTGAAACTGTTGTCCGTAGCAGTTTCTGAGCGAAAAAAGGCATACACAGAGAAGACCAAATCAATACCTGTGGCTCCTGACGATACGGTGAAGTCTTACAGGCTGTGCACCAAAATGAACATTATTTACGACTACTGCTGTTAAATGATTAATGATGACCAAAAAAACACCCTTACCCTCCACTGTAAACGAACAGCATCATCAGCTTACATGTGAGTGTGCATCCATGCATACAGCATAATATGACAGAGAAAGTTTGGGCTCCAGACTGTTGTGAATGCGCTAAGATCCGTTTGTTCAGGCTGTGTATTACGGTAATGTTGGGAATGGTAATTTTCTTGCACAAACTAGTCGTTTCACTTCATAAGAATTCAGTGTATTAACAGGAACAACGGGTATTGATTTGGTTTTTCCTTCTATATACATTATTTATTGACACTAAAAAACAGCGTCCTGGCATCTGACCCATCAGACTACTCCATACTGACAGCAAAATCTGATAAAGGAGCACAAATCTTGAAAAACTAAAAAACCACAGCCACTAGTCTCGTGCAGCCAGACGTTCAGACTAACAGCAGAAGGTCTGGAAACTTTGGCCACTTTAAAAAGCCAAGAGGCCATTTGACTGACCGGTAAAGGAACCAATCACGTTTTGCTTTTGCGCCGCATCATGTATAAGGGCACAATAACAAACCGGTGTGTAAAACTCACTGACATAATTGAAAGATTCTGTGCCGCAAACGTAAATTTTTCACATACTTTTGAAAATCCAGTGTTTAGTTGATTCTGATAAGTGCTCGTTATCAGAACATGATGGCTTTCTTCTTTCATGAGGGGGTTTTCACAGCATTTTTGTTTCCAGGCAGAAGGTTAAAGAACGCATCGTTCCCAGAAATCCTCTATAATCCAACCAATCCTATGACGACTTTGAAACTTCTAAAATATTTCCAGCTAAGTGTGCATCAGAGACTGTGAATCGCGAAGTGCAATGGTTTCACCTAAAATTATTTTTACTGCGCTACCGAAGAAAAAAAGTCACCTACACCTTGGAAGGCCTATGGGGGAGTAAACTCGAAGCAAATTTGCAATTTAAATGTTATTTGTATATTAGGTTATGCATGATAAGAATTGAAAAAGATTGCATAAACAAACAAGGTTTAACGAGCATTCAAATATGCAGACTAATTGTGTAAATGTAAAATTTGGGGAACCCTACATTTCCCATTGCGATGAACGACAGAAACACTCATTAGGGGTGTGGCAAAATTGTCCCATTGCTCTCTTATCGCTCATGGCCCAATATTCATATGAACATATTGACTACATCACTCTCCTCTGAGAGCTGGTTGGTGTCCTGGTACGCTATGACTGCTATCACTTCATCTGGATGGATGGTGTACACAGGAGACAGCAGAGAAGATTCCCCGACTCTGTCAAAATGGATTCTCATGTGACGTTTAAGGTGTACTTGTTGTGTGAAGCTCTTTCCACACTGAGGGCAGGTGAAAGGTTTCTCTCCGGTGTGAATTCTCATGTGATTCTCAAGGTTTTGTTTCACTGTGAAACTCTTTCCGCACACGGAGCAGGTGAATGCCGTTGCTTCGTTGTGGAGTTTCATGTGACTCTCGAGGCTTTGTTTGACTGTGAAACTTTTCCCACATTCACAGCAGATGAAGGGCTTCAGCCCAGTGTGAACTCTCATGTGACTCTCAAGGTTTTGTTTTATTCTGAAACTCTTTCCACACACAAAGCAGGTGAAAGGCTTCTCTTCCGTGTGAATTTTCATGTGTCTCTCAAGGTTGGTTTTCATTGTGAAACTGTTCCCACATAGAGGGCAGATGTAAAGCTTCTCTTCAGTGTGAATTTTCATGTGTCTCTCGAGCTTTTGCTTCATTGCGAAACTCTTTCCACACTCGGAGCAGGTGTACGGTTTCACTCCAGTGTGAGTGGTCATGTGACTCTCCAGGCTTTGTTTCACTGTGAATCTCTTTCCACACTGAGGGCAGGAAAAAGGCTTCGCTCCGGTGTGAATTCTCATGTGACTCTCGAGGTTTTGTTTTACTGTGCAACTCTTTCCACACTCTGAGCAGGTGAATGGTCTCTCTCCGGTGTGAATTCTCATGTGACTCTCAAGGCTTTGTTTCACTGCAAAACTCTTTCCACAGTCAGGGCAAATGAAAGGCTTCTCTCCAGTGTGAGTCCACATGTGACGTTTAAGACTTTGATGTTGTGTGAAGCTCATCCCACAGGCGGAGCAGGTGAACGGTTTCTCTCCAATGTGAATGCTCATGTGACTTTTAAGACACTGTTTGGCTGTGAAACCTTTTCCACACTGAGGGCAGACGAACGGCTTTTCTCCAGTGTGAACTCGCAAATGACTCTCGAGGCTTTGTTTGACTTTGTAACTCTTTCCACATTGAGGACAGGTGAAAGGCTTCTCGCCAGTGTGAGTTCTTATGTGCCGTTTAAGGTATCCTTGCTGTGTGAAGCTCATGTCACACTGAGGGCAGGTGAAAGGTTTCTCTCCAGTGTGAATTCTCATGTGACTCTTAAGGCTTTGTTTCGATGTGAAACTCTTATCACATTGAGGACAGATGAAAGGTCTCTCTCCAGTGTGACTTCTCATGTGAATGTTAAGCTGACCTTGTTGCGTGAAACTTTTTCCACACTGAGGGCAGGGGAATGGTTTCTCTCCAGTGTGAATCCTTAAATGAGCCTCAAGCTTCTGTTTCACTGGGAAACTTTTTCCACACTGAGGGCAGATGAATGGTTTCTCTTCAGTGTCAGTTGACATCTGCTCCTCAAGACTCGCTTGCTCAAAGAAAGGCGTCCCACTTTCATGCCAAGTGACAGAATCTTCTTTCTGTTCATTCAGATCTAAAATAAACATTAAAATATCAATGTAAAAATGGGAATTTAAGCTAAAGTAAGTTTAACAGCTGAATGCGATGCAGGTTTTTGACATACTAAATGTTGAATCAGTCGTTCTCATGTTCTTGCAAGTAATGTTGCCTTTCCACAATAAGATGCTGTTATATCCTACTTATACCCGGTACTACGATTCAACTTTGTATTTGTTAAAATAAGTGTTAACTCCATTTATGGATGGTTAGTGAGGCATGTGCTCACATTAGCCACCTTTCTCCTTGCTAATATGCCATCTTCCATGTTGGTAATGGCAGTACAAATCCAGCTTGGAGTGAGTGAGGGGAATAAAACCTGAAGGGGTTGCATTGGTGCCATGACCCGGATGGCAATGAGGTTTAGGGGGTGTGTGTAAACAAAAGAGTTGCAGGTGATAGTAGAGGAGAGAAGAGATGCATGATAGTGGTTAAAGACCAGAATTAACAAGAGAAATGGTAATGCCAGTTCAAATCCTGTTCGGAGTTCACAGAGTATTAGGAGTGAGTATAGTGGGATGAGTGTAACAGAGGTCAGCTGGTAATTCCTGTGTGGATAAATCTCATTCCCCTCATCTCAAAAGACGAACTAGCAACTTATGATCGTCCTTTGAAGCAGAAATATGCTATTTGTAGACAATATGAGATTTATAGATATTATATGAGATGTTAAAGGCTACATATTCCTATTAAAATACTAGAGACTGTTTAAAGAACATGAATGATAATAATTGTGCATTAATTTGGTTTCATATATATTGTGTCTTCCCATCTCTTTGTTGATATTAGACTTCTGCATCCACATGTCATATACATTCACATTTCTCATAAATTACATACACTCATAACTCATAATTCATAATACATTGTGTCCATGAGCTCCCTCTTTTGCTCTGATACAGTGCAAAAAGTACAGTACAGTGCAGTGCAGCAGTACAGTGAGACGAGAGATGTCATTAAAACACCCTTAGATAATTGCATGGAAAATGTATATAAATGCTCATTCTTTTTAAATATGTGACATAACAGACTGTTTTTTAATCTAAATGTTTAAGCCTTTAGACTTAAAAGCCATAATGGAGTTGTTTTGTGGATTCTTGTGATAAAAAAATTAATAGGGAAGCAGGTGTCATTTCTCAGTAACATAAATCGTTAGCATTAATCATAGATCAAACATCAATACTGGATCATTTTTATGTAAAGACAAAAGTCATTATTATTAAATTATTAAATTAATCACTGGTTTATAATCTGATTTTGCAGATTTTTTCTTCTTCTATTACCTCCACCCCCAATTACCCATTTCTATTATAATGAACCATTTGCAGCTTGCAAAAAGCAGGAAGGCAGTCAATAAAGAAATGGGCTATATACTTTGCTTGAAGAGTGGTGTAGTTGTGTCTTTTTAATTTCATTACAAGGAATGAATGGTCATTTATTCATTCATACAAGCATCTAAATGTCACTTTTTAAAAACACTTGGCTTCAGTCTGATTTTAGATCATTGAAAAATAATAATAAGTTGCTCTAACAATTCTGCAACTATTGCGGTCATTTTAACATCTGGAATAACACCCATCCTAGGCTTATAAATCATTTGACACATGTGGTTTATTAGTCACGATCAACAAAAACAGATTAATTTAACTAATTTGGTTTTTATGCTACTGACAAATAACCAACTTACACTGACTCTCATTCTTCTGCTCTTGTCTAGGTGACGACTGGCAGGTTTTTATCTTCACATCTGGTGCCTGTGAGGTCCGGTTGCTTTCATGCTGCTCCATCTTTATCGATCAAGTTTATTTCGCTGAATACCCGTTAGTCAGATTGAATTCATTCCATATATATATATATATTTAAAGATATTCCACAATCGAAACTGATTTATATAAGCAGATTTAATGCAGCGATGGGCGCTTTCAAAACACTGGTTCATGAAGATCCGAAACGTCAACGAATCTTTTGTTTCGAATCAGTGGTTCGGAGGACGCATTAAACTAGCCAGGTCACGTGATTTCAGCAACCGAGGCTTCGGCACGTCATAAATAGTAAAAGTAAAAAATGTATGTATTGCCAATAGGGGGCGGTGAACTCAATGTTATTTAAGTTATTGTTGAGTAAGACTTTGCAATATACTTCCATAGATAATATAATAATTTAGTTTATCAATTGGATTAACTGAATTTGACCAGTAAACATAATTGACAATAATTATTTATTAACATTAGCTTAATCAGAAATACGTAGAGTCAATGAGAAAACAATTCCCAAATACACAATGTTTGTTTTCCATTGTCCAAGAAAAAAAAAGTATTAGAAATAGGCCACATTAAACAAAACACAGAAAACAAAGCTGACATTTTATCACCTCACTTAAATAACAAATGACCGAATATTTGGTGGATATTTATTCTAATTAAGATAACATTCGAGGTTTTCTGCTTCAGTTCTGAGTAATTCGTTACATAAACGTGGTTCATGGCAAAACTAACATTACAGCATTAAATATGGTTAAACTGCTAAGGAACATCTTTTGAAAAGTATTGCAGTGATTTACAGTGCTCAATATACTCACAGGTCTTGAAAATGGATGAATAGGCGATGAATATGTCTGTTGGCATTTGGCAATGATGTTTGTCGGCTCCAATTGATCTCCCGCGCATCCACATTTGAATTTATAATCCCAACGGTTTTTATAAGGCGGTGTACCATTTGAATGTAGGGCCTTTTCCACTTATTATATTTAACCGCATTATCAGGTTTTTTATTGATTTGATCAGGCCTAATTATCAAAATTATTTTTTGTAATAGTAGCCTAACTAGTTTTTTAGTAAAAAAAAAAAAAAAAAAAAACATTAATGGAGCATCTGAATATTTTGAATAAATTCACAGGGATATTGTTGTAGACACTGTGAAACAATGCAAATCCACAGTCATACTTAAGGACTGATTTTCTCACAGCAGATATTTTAGAAGTTATCATTGTTTTCCTTCAGTTAACAGTTCTTTTAGTAATGCACCTAAAATGTTGTTCTTTGTACAACACAGCATTAGAAAAACATTCCAAGAATCAGTACAAAATAAATTTAAAGTACAGGAATACATGAAATGGATATATGGTGAACACGTTAATAAATAAGGAATATAAATAAGGACTCAACTATTTTAATGAGAATATTATGCTTATGTTTCACTTTGAAACTCTTTTCACACTCAAAGCAGGGGGAAGTCTTCTCTTAAGTGTGCATTTTCATGTAAGGTTTTGTTTCACTGTAAAATTCTTTCCACATTGAAAGCAGCTGAATTCTCTCCAGTGTGAATTCTTATGTGACTCTCAAGGCTCCAGTTCACTGTGAAGCTCTTTTCACACTGAGGGCAAGTGAAGGGTTTTTCTCCAGTGTTAGTTTGAATGTGATTCTGAAGTTGTTGCTTCACTGTAACACTCCAGTGTGAATTCCCATATGCTTTTGAACACGTGCTACACTGACGGCAAATAAAAGATCCTTCTTTCAGTTCCCTCAAATCTAAAATAAAAAAAAAATAAAAAAAAATTAAATCAAGGGCGACAAATAAGTAAATTGAAGATCTTATATATTAAGATCTTATGTTTTGTATTTTAAATACGTTATTCTCATATAGCCTATTGCCATTACATTTGAAAATGGTTAAAAAAAAAATTCCTTTTGAATGCACTTTGCATTAAGATCTCTCTCTTTCTATATATGTACAGAGAGGGAGAGAAAGAGAGAGAAAGAGAGAGAACGCTATGTTAGACATTGTTAGTCTCAATTTAGACCTGGTATTAAAATGTATCTAATTTTTATCTATTAATACACGTGCAAACAATTTCTGTAACACTTTTTTTTTTACACATTTTAGTCAATTTTGAATATATACGGATTTTAGATGTTTTTATTAATCACGACCAACACTTTCCATATTAATTTATCGGATTCTTTGCAAGTGACAACCATCTTACACATCTGGATCCTCCGATTGTTTTCATGCTGCTCCCTCCATCTTTATCACCAGCAAATGATGGATCCCGTTTTTTTCACAGATCGCTCCATCAGTCATTTTTGTTCACTCTATCCATTATTACACAACCAGAAATGGAAATTAAAATAAACAATTTCAAAACACTCAGAAAAGTGATCCAAATCTTTCTTTTGAATCAGTGGTTCGGAGTGCGAATCAAACTGGCCAAGACACGTGACCTCAGCAAACTAGGCTTCGCTACGTCATACATTGGTTCGAATCTTTAGACATTTTAATGATTCACAGCTAGGGGGAGTTGATCTATCTAATATGGTTTTTTTTTTTTAATCAATTTGTTACTTTAATAACGTCTAAATTACCTTTAATGTGCACAAATTGCTTAATCGATTCAGCTTTAATGTGCAAAATAACAATGAGTGCATGGCGCTCTACCTTTGTCTCTTGTATAATAACTTGGGTCTAATTTCATATGGATTCAATGCATTTGAAAGGTGGTGACAACTGACAGTGCCTTTCTGTTTTGCAGTAGTTTAGGGAGAAGAATTTTCACTTCTTCTTCACTTCTGGTACCTGGCTCTGGTCATTTTTGTAGTTGTCTAGTCAACTCTTCTGCCATGTGGTGAATGCAAGAGAAAGAGAGATTGGCAGAAATGCCAGCAAAAAAGCAGAAAATGAAGTCATATGAAATGAACAAACTTTCTTGAATAACCTCAGAGCTCTAAATGTTTTTCTTTGCACAACATAAGATGACACATCATTAGGCCAAAAGAATATTAAGGAAAGCTACATAAAATGTATATAGGATAATTGTGTTAAGTGCCTAATCATTTAAACAGATTGATTATATAACATATTCAACAGCTGGTGGGTTATCTACCTCTGTCCAGTGTGAATTCTCATGTGCCTCGTAAGGCGCTGTTTCATTGTGAAACTCTTTTCACACTCGGAGCAGGAGTAAGGTCTCTCTCCAGTGTGAATTTTCATGTGTCTGTCAAGGTTTTGTCTCAGTCTGCAACTCTTTCCACACAGAGGGCAAACGAAAGGTTTTTCTCCAGAGTGGATTCTCATGTGATTCTGAAGGTTTTGACTCAATTTGCAACGCTTTCCACATTGAGGGCAGACGTAAGGCCTCTCACCAGTGTGAATTCTCATGTGAACATTAAAGTTTTGTCTGTCTCTGAAACTGTTTCCACACTCAGGGCATATGTAAGGTTTCTCTCCAGTGTGAATTCGCATGTGTTTCTCAAGGCTTTGTTTGAAGCCAAAACTCCTTCCACACTCAGAGCAGGGGAAAAGTTTCTCCCGAGTGTGAACTTTCATGTGTTGTTTAAGACTCTTGTTCACAATGAAGCTCTTTCCACACTCAGGACAGGCAAAGGGTTTCTCTCCCGTGTGATTTCTCATGTGATATTTAAGGTTTTGTTTTACTGTGAAACCTTTTCCACACTCGGAGCAGGTGAAAGGTTTCTCCCCGGTGTGAATTTTCATGTGTTGTTTAAGGATATTCTTCACTCTGAAACCTCTTCCACACTCGGAGCAGGTGAAAGGTTTCTCTCCAATGTGAATTTTCATGTGTTGTTTAAGGATCCGCTTCAGTTTGAAACTCTTTTCACACTCTGAGCAGGTGAACGCTTTCTTTTCAGAGTGAATGGTCATGTGGTCTTTAAGGGTCCTCTTGTTTTTGCAACTCTTTCCACATTCAAAACAGGTGAATTCTTTCTTTTCAGGGTGATTTCTCATGTGCTGCTTATGGTCTGCTCGTTGAATGAAAGGCATCCCATGCTGATGGCGACTGACAGAATCTTCATCTAGTTCCTTCTGATCTAAAATAAGCATTAAAGGATCTCAGCGATCAATTTAAGGGCAATGCATAATATTACTGTAATACTGTTTCAGTGTTCTTTTTCTTGATGCTTGAGGGTCTTCTCTGTTATTATCACATGTTCATACATTAGTATTCATACCTGTATGTATATTGTCCAATTATAATTATGTCTTGCTCCCCAGTTTCTCTAACCTGTTACCTAAATTCATTGGTTTTCACATAGAGGATGCAGTAAATACAATTGGGACTTCTCCAATGACATTTTGTTGTTGTTGTTGTTGTTGTTGTTGTTGTTGAGAAAATGGGCATTTTATCACTGCCTTGTTTCTCAGTAGTTGGTAAAGTG
>JAUMHQ010000044.1:21477262-21518172 GCA_032361165.1 Enteromius paludinosus | reverse complement strand
GTGGGTGCTTATAACTGGTGCTGATGATGAGGGGGAATGCAGATCAGGTGTGTACAACAGGTGAGGATCATCAATATACAGGTGACTGAGAACGGAGCGTGACTGAAGGGGTGGAGCCTGGTGCAGAGTCAGGCGTGGATGTGACAGTATTGAAGTACATCATGAAACAAAATGCAACTTATTAAGTGTGAATATTAATTTTAAGAGGTCCTAATTCTCCTGCAATTTAAAAACCCCCTTTTTTCTAATGCCTCCCCAGAGACAGCCACCCTTCATCTGCTGATGTCCTGATTCCCTCCCACCATACCCCATACGTTTATATTGTTTTGCTCGCTTTTCTTTTCCAACACACTAATCCACATCTCTGTTTCTAACAGCAGGTCGCCGGACGATCCAGCTCCCCACTCCACCCTGTTCCTTGCTCATCCATTCGAAACTTCCCGAAACTGGTCCAACCCCAAGGAGCGCGCAAAACTGAAAAATTCCCCTTGCTGCCCCGTCCAGCATCCTCTTACCGCACATTTTGGGGGGCTCGCATCTGGCTGATGTCCTTATCTAGCTTTTTTGGGGGGCATGCAAGGACCGAGCTGGACGCCGAGCTCTTGCCCTAGCTAGGGTTCAAGCCTCTAGGGTTCGGTGTCCGCCGTCCTCCCGGCTCGCCCCCTGACAGCACACCAAATATGCTAAACTTTATTCTTCTTGATTATGAGGAAGCACAAACTCTTGAATCAGAATGTAATTTTGTCAGTCACCCTTCAGTGAAATGCACACAGGTATTTATGTAGCATGATGAAACTGTTTCAAACACACAGGTTTATAAATCTATCGTCAACAACTGGTTGAGGCTTATTTATGTAATTGAAAATTGCATGCTCCAATAATTTAGCCATGCTCTTACTAAATAAAGAAATTTGGCGAGTTCTAAAAACATTGTTATTTAAAGATATAGTAGCAAACTACAATAGATACAGTCAGAGTGCAGAATCGTACCTTTTTTGACGGTTTAATTATGTTATGTCAAATCTGTGCAATGGATAGAATTTGTATATGCAATTCAGATAATTACAAATCTAAAAATAGGCCTTTTTTTGCACACCTGCCCATGTGTGCATGCATTAATAATTGCCTTCATTCTGATGTTATTCTGCAGTAAATTGAATTTACCAATTAGACCAGATTACCGTCCCTTTAGGGATCTCTCGTAAAAGCATACTGTTTGCACATTTATGCACCACATCTTAATCTTAAACACTTCATCTGCTAAAGGATAGAGTCTTAATCGTACATCTCCCACCCAGAGTGTGTCACACAACAAAATCCTCATTCAATGTGCGATGAGACCCATTATCATCCACCGTATGATTGAAATGAAAAGAGATTGACTTAACTGCAGTCGCTCAAAGACATTAATGCTCACTGAACATTGAGTCTTAACACCTTATAATTTAAGGTGAGAAACAATGAAAGTCCCTCTGCGAACCTTCACATGTGCGATGTAGGAGTTTGGTTTCTTCTCATTACACTATGCATGTTGCAAATATATTGCATATATACAGTTATATTTACAATCTGTAAAATTTCAGTCGCATAAAGGTGTCCCATGATGCATGAAACACTGTCGTTATATTTCACAGTAAACTGGCTGGCAAAGTTATTTATAAAAAACAAAAATGTCCAATGTGTGATTGTTCTCTCATCCAATATCCAATTCTGTGTCTTCATTAGAACAAAATAACTCCAGGGCTTTCAATCTGCCATACAATTAGTCCGCAGGGAAATTATCCAAGAAGACAGGGAGTAAATATGATCAACGTTGGATGTGTGAGTAAAACTTGGATTGAAAACACAGGTTGTTAAGCTTGTTAAATTTGTGCATTGGTGTGTGTCCACCCTGTCCAGATATTTTAATGGATTACAGAAGCCAAATTAGGAGATGAAATCACTGTCAAACACACACAGCATACAGACAGTCATTCGAGAAACAAAAACTGTGGCCACATAAGAGCAGAAAATGAGACTCAAGGGAAACGATTGTAGAATGCATGAAAATTGCAGGAAGGAGACTATTTTTGAATGCCTATCCAGCTAACCACAAGCACTGATGAGGACTACAGAGGAATGGCTCGACAAAAGAACGTAATCGAATCACAGCTCAATCAGACTTGAATCCACTTGAAAATCTGGGGAATGATCAGAAAATTGCTGGCCACCAGTTGCAGCGAATTCATATTCTGAAGAATAATTTCATGGTATCTATGCACATGATTCATTCATACATATCAAAGCAGGCTAAACACTGCCAGAGGACTATGAGGGTTTTTGTAAATGAGAGATCGTGGTGGTAAAATGCTCTCAGAAAAGTTTGAAATATAATGAAAAACAGCCATATATAGGGTACAGTGTAATATACAATTGGCAATTTCTGTCTGATTTGATCAGATTTAACAACACAGTCTCACGACCAATTAATACGCAGATTATTGCAAATTCGTAAAAATTCATATGATCTCACTTTTTTTGTCTAAACCCCAGTGACAGGTAGGGTTAGGTGTAGGTCATTCGTACAAATTTATATGAATTGGCAACTCGTCAAATACATATGCTTTTGCAAAAATCGTATGAATTTGTATGAGTGAGGTTGTACGAATTAGCCACCTCGTAAAATATGTACGAATTGTTGTTGGACTGGGCTGGATTTAACCTTAGGTTGTTTTGTGAGCAAAATTTAGTGTTTTTGCTTCTAAATGTAATGCAAGTCTGGAAACTGTTAGTGAAGACTCTGCTGAATACATTAAACCTGACAGCAAACCGCCAACGACTGACATCCAAAGATCAGCCAATCTTACCTGAGCTCATTTGCATACAAAACCTGGAGTACAGGAGCAAAAACATTTCAGATTTGCCGATGGCAAGGTCATTTGTGTACAAAACGATTACACAGAAGAATACAATTACTATGGTTTTTGGTTTCAAAACAAATGTTGATTAACATTATAAGTAGACATTTGGTCAGAAAACACCATAAAAATTCACAATGTAGACACTTTGGGCCTGACACATGTGAAACGCTTAGACCAGGGCAGTCAAAGTCAATTCCTGGAAGGCCATTAGGGATAGATATTAATCTAATAGGCAGAAAGAAATTATTCGTTGTTGGTTTCAAGTAGATGTATAGGGAATTTCGCAAATATAACACATAGTTACTGTGTTTGCATTACTGTAGGGTTGTGGTACAGTAGACATTATAAAACATCATTTGACAGGTAGCATTTTTTGTTGTCAAATTGTTCTACCTACTTTTTTAATGGGAGGTAGCAAAATCTAAAAAATACTAATTAAACACACCTGATCCACTAATCAAGTCCTTCAGGCTTAATTGAAAACTCCATAGTATGTGTGTTGGAGCAGGGTTGGAACAAAACTCTGCAGACTCCGGCCCTGCAGGAACTGAGTTTGACACCCCTTGCTTAGACAGTGTATTTGTCCTGTACTGCACCAGTGCTCAATGAAGCAATAAAATATCTGTAAGACATGAGTAATGCATGTGACATTGACGTAGCTGCTTTAAACATGCTGACAATAACACTTTAACTAATCAGAAGTATTTGGGGTTTTTTTTCAAACTGTTGCTCTGAACAGTACTCCACACAAAACAGTCAGAAGTTAATGGCTGGTAATGCTGAGAATGAAATATGATTCGAGTCCCTTGAGAACACATGGAAGTTTATTTTGATAGGGCACATGGTGGAGCATAAAATGAATCACTGTAACAGAATAAGATGGAAAAACGATTGGGGTGTGAATACTTTTGCAACTGCAAGGTGCTCAAAGCATAAACATTCACCCAGCGAATAATATTTCCCAGAAAATGTCAATGTGATTAAAGCGGAACTGCAGTTATTGTGACTGGAGGGATCCAGTGACTCGGGACGCTCTGGCTTCATCAGATATGCACAGATAATTAAGGATAGAGGACGTGATGCACTGATATTTGGAGTAGCCCCTCTTCATAATGGAGAGATTTTAAAAAGTGAGGAGCGTTTGAATAAACATCCTCCTGTCTGTGGTTTAAATGCGGGAAGGGCTGAAGAAATAACATCTTAATTAGAGTGAAACCTGAGGAAGCTGATCCCATAATGAAGAGGATGAGGGACAAAACCGTAACACAGACACATACTCACCACAGTTAAACAGCACTAATCAAGATTAAGACTGCAGGTGCAGACAAAGTCAAGTCAAGTCAACATTACATAGCACTTTAAACATTTTTCGATTGTGTCAAAGCAGCTTAACAGTATTAAACAGGGAATAGCGTGTCTAAATAGTGGGTCGCTCTCCTCTGGACAGAAGAAACCTGCCGTTTAATTCTAGGCTGCAACAGGACACATAAAGAATACCTAGTTTGTACGTATAAAGTGCAATCTGTCCTTTATGACCCTATATCTCTGAAACAACAACAAACTTAATCCTAACACATTCACTTATTCTTGAAAATCCTGGAAAACTGTATCTTGCTCTTTTGAAGTAAGTTTAACATACCATATCACACGATGACTGTTTACACTACATAGCAACAGTAGCAGTTGACAGATCTACTGTCCCTGCAGAAAAACACAATTGAACCCTGCCCAAAACACAAAAGAAAACGCTTATAGTGAGAATTGTATTGGTTTATTGGAAAATATAATGGTGTCTACTGGTGTGTGATGGATTCTATTGGTGGGATGTTAAAGCCTATTGAAAAAGTGGCCAAAACACACTTCAAAAAGGAATTGTGTAATGGTT
Organism: Enteromius paludinosus; assembly: GCA_032361165.1. NCBI lineage: Eukaryota > Metazoa > Chordata > Actinopteri > Cypriniformes > Cyprinidae > Enteromius > Enteromius paludinosus. The sequence continues at coordinate 21,513,387 of JAUMHQ010000044.1, read as the reverse complement.
TACAAACATCAGTTTGCATTGTTTGGACTAAGAGCAGCGGAATCCCTGATGGTGAAAACTGCATTACCCATGATGCCATACAGAAAATTCCACCAATTAGAGAGAAGCACTCAAAAGTATATGCATAGTTAGCAATAAACTTAAAAAAAAAATACTGCTTCTCTATATGTGTCACGAGTCGGGAGCTTCTTCCAGCAGCACGGAAGACACGGAGGGCAGGAGTTCACTTCAAAAGAACAATTATTCAAAATACACAAGGACAAAACTGAAACGAATCTGGGACACAATTAGGGAACATTAACGATCGACATTTAAACAAGACATGTGGCATGGATATGACGCCGTTACAATATGCATACAACCAATACATTTAAATAATTGTTTTAATATTTATTGATCACTTTATCAGCACCACTAATAAACTGGATGCGCACTAATGCTCTCATGCACAAATACAATATTAATTTGCCTTCAGGAGAGCAGTGCCATTTTTTCATTAAGGGTTTTATTTTGGGGTGAGCTAACTCTTTAACACCTTAAGGGTACATATTACTACTCTAAGGTACATATTAGTAAATGAAAATGTTGTCAATAATTATTCACCCTTGTGTCGTTCCAAACCCGTAAGACCTTCGTTCCTCTTTAGAACAAAAATTAAGATATTTTGGATGAAATCTGAGACCTATCTGACCCTCCATAGACAGCAACACAACTGAAATGATCTCAGATCCAGAAACATAGCGAAAACAAATATATCTTATGGGTTTGGAACGACATGAAGGAACCCTTTAATATGCACCTAGGGGCACAAAATGTACAAAATATGTCCTTTTCTTATTTTTAGAAGCAAAACTTTCATTTTAAGGGTCAGAAAGAGCGTGAAAAATGTTAATGAAAACTAGTATTTAAACGGTTTTTAGTGATAAATAAAAATCAAGCTACAGAAGCATAGTGTATGGTTACTCTAAACCTCCGCTGCTATTTCAGTGATTTTCATCATCGTCACCCTGTCATAAGCTTCTCTCTCCTCGACGTGATGATCAGGGAATGGAGGCATGTTTTTTTCTGGAGTTCCCTCATTTTACTCAGCCCCTGTCTATATGTTATTCTTCTTTCTCGATGTCTGCCTGTCTGCATCATCTATTCAGCTGCTGTCAGTGTGTGTCCTACAAAGAGCTGAATGTGCTTCTTTCAGAAATATAAGTGCGCCTCACTCAGCTGTGCCCTTGTGTTCAAGCACCTGTGTTTTTCTTGTGAGGAGCGTGTTTGAGCGATAATTGAGTTTTAACTAGAACTAGAACTATTTTTAGTATATAATATCTACAATACCCACGTAACTACTGGAATATTGTTCCAGGATATTACCCCAAAATCACCCCAAGTTCAAGAGGACCTTAACATATACGCATTGTACAAACTTCAGAACCTCAAACCTTCTAAGAATGACCTATGCTTTTATTTCCCAAGTCTTTTCAAGCTGTATAATATGTGAGCTGGATCTTTTCAATGAACCGGTTGATCTGGTTCACAAAACTTTCCTTAATGATTCATTCAGAAATGTAATTATCAATTTTAATATCTCAATATGAATCCATTCCTCTGGTAAATCTAAATATATCATTGTAAGATGACGAGATGAAGTGATTGTGTAAATGCAAATACTGTGCAAGAAACACAATACAGGCAAAGATAAAGTGCGCAGCTACAGTAGCTTGCGTGAGTCTATGACATTCAAATGTTTGTTTAACCGATGGCATTGCTAATTTCCATGCATTACCCAGAAATCCAAGCATTCTGGATGGGCCCTTGCTGTGTCTGCTTCTAATCTACCTCCGTAAATCCAATCCAAACGTTGTAATGTCTTTACCGATGAGAAGTGGAGAGACAAAAAATGAGTGAAAACATGGTGAGGGCCTGAAGGACTTAATTGCATTTCCTTTCCTTCATGCAATACATATAGGCTATTTTGAAATGAATCAATGCATGCATTCTAGAAAAACAAAACCTTATACTTTTCAAAGGAAATCAACGTATGTACGCTATAACATCTGTAGGAGGGCATGGGATGATCATTTATTAGTCAAGTCACTTTTATGCAATACTGCTTCATACAATAGGCTGGTGATACACAGGATGATAGCAGAATCAATTACAGAAACTCAATTATGGAGCTCTAAAATGAGAAGTGTCATTATTTAGCTCTAGTCAGTTCAATGTTGATTTAATATAATTCAGTGATGAATAAAACCAATTATATCCAAATTTTGTATTGTCTGTGAATGGCCTCTGAACATCATCAGGTCATTTCTGAGGTTAAAGGAATACCTTCTTGTCATCATGCATATGTGTTTCTTTTTTTAACTTTCTTCCACAATTTTGTCGTGGGCGCTAATCTATACTGCCAGGCTCCAAAAAATAATTCATCAACTTAAAAGCAATCCATCTGTGCTGTGCATTGTGTAGGCAATAGCAATTCTTCTGAAGCCAAACTATTTTCAAAGTCTGACATTCATTCCGAACATCTCCTTTTGTGTTTTAATAAAGAAGGACAAACAAAAGGCATCCGCTGAATGATCTGTAAATATATGACTGAGGAGCTGTGAACACTTGCATTGATTAGCATTTATTTTTTTATATATTGATTTACTCTTTGTCTGGTGAACGTGTTGGAGTCTAATTATCTTTCTGTTCAAGAACACCAAACAGCAAAAGATGAAATGCTTGGAACTATTCATCCTGTTTCCCTCCTTGGCTCAATGTGATAGCAGAGTCGTATTGACCCTGCACGAGGAAGAGGGGAGGGTGCACTGAAGTGAAGCGTCCAAATGATGAGGAAAGAAGAACAAAATGGACTTCCTGCACAAGGTCATTTGCATCTGTAGGTACAGTATTTGTGCAGTGTTTTCACGTTTTAGCTGATTATGTTAATATTGTACCTGTCAGTATCTGTTTACCTGGTTATGGTCTCAGAAATAGGAGTCAAGACTGTGCTGTCGTCACTGGCTTATTAGCAGAAGGTGACCCACAAACACACAACCAGCCATGTTCATTTTCACTTAATAGCATAGAAATGGTTTCCTATTACAGCTAATAGTGCTTTTTTAACAGCATGGACCGCAGTACTGTGTATAAATATGCAATTTCTTTCTAAGATGTTTAACTTCACAAACTTAACTGTCTGTGCTTTTGTAGCTCATGCTTATGTTTTTTAACGTGAACTTGTGAGAAAGAGAACTAAGTACTCACATGTCATGTGAAAGATACTTTCTGTGCGTGTGCTTTGGATGTGTGTGCTCAGGAAACCATATATGAGAAGTTTACAACCTGGTTTCAAAAAAATCTGTACCTTTCTGTACGTATTTCATGTCTCACTAAAAAGTGGACCAAGATACATTTATGCCATGAGACTAGGTAGAAAGTTGAAATTGATATTGCTTTAAAACATGGAACTTCAGATCGATTTGCATGAGAATCAAACCAAACAGATGTTGATTGGCAGAGAATGAGAGATACGATGTGCAGAGTCTCGCAGCCCTATTCTGGAAAAGGGGGCGGCGAGCAACAGTTCATTTGAATTTAAAGAGACATGCACTAAAACAGCACGTTTCTGCTTCCTCAATATATGCATTTTCAAAATGATACCGCATAATAAATGATGTGTGAGTATTTTGAGCTGAAACTTCACAGACACATCCTGGGGACACCTGAGACTTATATTACATTTTGTAAAAAAGGGGCGTAATAGGTGCCCTTTAAAAGCTTGCACAACTATAAAAAAGTCGCTATGTATAAAACTCAACAAAGAGAGATGGTCGAATAGTGAAGCAACAATTAAATATCCTCTTGCTACACCGCACTCATACCTTCCGCCTGATATAATTACAATCAATTTAGCATCTGTGGGCGGGCGACTTCCCGCTTTAGCTTGCAGCTTTTAAAATATCAGAGAATTATTAAAGATCACAGGGTGAGACAGGTGCAGACACCCACGCAGATAAACATATACGCTGCTTTCTTTCTGGGTGTTTACGTGTCTGAGGAGCTTATAATGAATCTCCTGCGGCTCTAGTTGGCCACTTCCTCAGAGCGTCCCAAAATTCAATTTGACAGGGTGCCCTGAAGTGCTGTCCTAAAGACTATACTGTGTGGTTTCAGATCAGGAGTAGGTTTTTTCTAATAGTGGTTTAGATCGAGGCTCGGATTTGGATACTGGTCCTGGATCACAGGAAAAGGGAGCTACCCTTCAGAAGTGCCCTAAAAAGGTCACACAGTTAGGGGTCTTTGCTGAACGGCTGCTTTCATCATCGTCAGGGTGCTTTATTTATATATTTATTGTTGATTTCTATACAAATTCTGAAAAAATGACATGATATATTTATTTTAATTAATAGATATTGTGTTTCTTTCAATCTTCTTGTTTGTTATTTCTTTGTGTACTAGTGGGTTTTTACATCAACCTGAGAGGGACAGTAGATGAAAATTAGCCTAAATCTAAATCTGGCACATTTACATGGTAGACTTGTTTACTTATGTTAATTAAATGTGCACTGTCCCTTAAAAAAATGTTAGGTTCTGCTCAGATACGTCAATGTTTATTACTGAGTTTATGCCACTTTTTTATTTGTTGCATTACATATTGACACATATTGAATGATTTTGTGAAGCACCTAAAAAAGTTATATTTATCCAGTTCTGTCTGAAACAGCCAATCAGAGCAGACCTCCTCATTACTATTCATGAACCTTCCAAATAAGGCAAAAACTGTAACATTCTTGTCTGTTTTAGTTCAGTTTAGATTCTGTGTTTTTGAATTCTTTGTTTAGTCTCGTTTTCATTGTGTCAGTGTTAGTCTAGTCTTTCTTGTCCTAGTTCCTGTTTGCCCTTATATGGTCTTTCCTGTGTTTGTTGTAAGTATTAGTTGATCCCTTCCACCTGTGCCTCCCCAGCTGTGTCGTGTCTTGTGATTAGTCTCCCCTGTATAAAACTCATGTCTTTTTAGTTCTAGTTGGTCCGTCAACCGTTGTGTTAGGTGTCTGATGTGCTTTCGTAAAAAAACCTTTTTGATTGATTATTAAAATATGTTTATTTTTGAAACTCCTCGTATCCTACGATCTCCTTCTCCACACCGAACGTTACAAAAACAGACGGTTTCACTCTAGGGTCAAATTCTAGGGTTGTAAATGCACCTGTAAAACCGTTTTTCTGCATTTTTTCCCCTTACCTAAGCTACATACCTTCTATGTACATATCAGAGAACAATTTCAAATATTCTCTCAATGCATTCTATGGTCACCTTTAAGATATGGCCCATAATAAGTGCATTCTATTCTGGCTCTACACTCATTCCTGGAAAAAAAGCCCATCCAAAATCAAATGCAGTCACCCGTGTCTCCATGTTTTCCAAGTTTCTGTTGGCAGTGACGCATATTTGTTTGCTGAATGTTAGTTTTATAAAAACACAGACTCTTCTGGGGCCCATGTGTTAAGTGTGGATGTGTGTGTCTGTTTGGGTAAGCTTTGATTAAGCAAACAGTGTCTTGCGAAAGTTTGAGTCCCAATCCTGGGGCTCCTTGTTTTCGCTACTGAGAGAGACAAACTGTACGGTTTTGAGTTCAAGAAAAAAACCCCACAAATTCGAAAGTGAGCGTGTGCACAATTAAGGATTTGAGTATAAGAAGGCATTCCTATTCAGCAAATCTTCACCTCAGTGACTGAAACTTCAACCCAGTCAGCAGTAATTACGATCCTCCAGCATCAAACAGTGCATTGGCAGAAAGAGTCTGTCGGCAGTGTGCAGAATGAGTAGCAATCAAATCAGCTTCAGGCTCAGCAAACTCTGCATTAGAAAAGAGGAGCGGTAGCTTTTTAATGAGGTTTCCAAGGTTGCTCTTGTTGGGTTTCCAGTTTGGCAGCTTCATAAATTCTCAAGTTCCCCCACGTCGGTTCCAGTGAGTCTGGATTCTGGTGCCTTGACCTTCAGAACGGCCACAAAGTGAAAGGTGCAACTAAAAAAAGATCTTGCAGAAGTGCTTCAGGTGCATCAAGGGTGATTTGTTTAGCTGGCAGTAGCTCTAGTTTCCCATGCAAAAAGGCATCCATCAAAAACAGCCCGCAAAAAGCGAACAAGGCGTTATCGGTCTTTGCTGTTGGTAGAATGAAGAATCTATCAGAGCAGGGACTTATTAGAGCAGGAGCAATGGTGAGAACGCCCTTCATTTATTCCAGAGAGTGATATCAGTAAGCTTTCGGTGGCTTATCTCAAGCATTGGGAATTCTTACTCCTTACTCTTTGTATAAGGGCGATTGTGTAAGCTCACAGAGACAAGCCAAAAAATCTAGCAGAGCGATCTCATAGTTGTAAATCATGTCAACGCAGGGATTTCTGACCTGCGTCCACTGGTACAACGAACATCACAGCATTACCTCAGATCTCAGCACCTCTGGGCTCTCTGGGGTGTTGCAGTCCTCCTCTTTGGGCCAGAGGTTGAGGTTCCTCACCCGACAGCACTGAACATTCCTCCTCAGAGAAGCAATGAAATGTCCACATATTGCGCAAGTGTTTGGAGAGTGTCTCGAAGTTACTGCCAGACATCTGTGGAAATCATTTGAAGTCTTTACTTCTTAATTTTGTAGTTTTTCTGCTTTACAATACAAAACCCTTGTAATATTTAAGCAAAATGGCATAAAATGAAAGAAATTATACTGGTGTTCCCAGCATGTATTTTTTTGCTTCTGTTTACCTCTTTTGTTTATAATGGTGTCATTGGCGAAGCTGTTGCACTTTGGCTTATTAGATTTGACACCAGGTTTATTTTCTTTTCGGAGTGTTTGTGCTTAAAAAAATAGCTTTTAATTGGTGTTTTCAGTACCAAGCGTTGAGATGTGAGTGTGAGCACATATTGTCCACTTACAAGTTAAATGTCACTGCATCACATTTATGCAATTTTAATCTTATAGAAAACTGAGTTACTCAGTATTGCTCTTGTCCACCATAGACACTGAGTGTGTGATAACATTCTTTGCATCTTATATAAGCTATTAGTCATTTTGAGATTGAAAAATGTTGGATGTGTCATTATAGTTTCTTCAGATTGGTGTGTCTTCTTTAAATCAAATAGCAGCTGGTTTTCTGCGACAGAATAAAATGTTCTAAATGGAAAACTCTCCCAATGATACCAGGCTATAAAACACTTATTTTGAACAGGGATCCACAGGTGTGCCTGTAAAATATCTTTTTACGACACTAGGTGTGTATTATTTGCTGTTTCTGAGATACACTGGGCTCTTAATCCCGTTTGCCATGATGCTATAGGCTAGCATTTGTCTTTTTCTAATTCCATGCCCTAAATCGTATCTGGTTTATTTGTTTTTGGGGGGCTTGCTTTCCTGTGTTATTGGCTGTCGAATCTAAAGCTAAGATTTGTTGCTGTCAAGATGGTGTGAGGAGAAGGCTGCTTTATTGCTTTGCATCTTTGTTTACTTCTGCTATATTCATGATTTGAAGTCTATGCCAATCCTGGAGCATTTGCAGCCTCTGCTGTTTGACACAAAATGACTTTTCAGGTAAGTGTATCCTGTTGCAGAGGGAGTTCATCTGAAGGCACTTTAGATATGGAACAACAGCGAAAGCCTGAGATGACAATGTGAAAGTGGATTGAAAACGAAGACACTAAGAGTCTTTTTATTCTCCCCAGGCGGCTGAATGTGGAATGAGGGAATGTAAAGCGGAAACAGAGACTGGAGGGAGGGAGTTTAATGGAATCACAGGTTGAAAACCTGATTGAGGTGGAACAGAGGAGCAAATGGAGGCAGAGTGAGAAAAGATTGGAAACTGAAGACCGAGGACGACACACAAAAGCAGCTCATACGCAAGGACTCAACCACAAACAAAGACTGGGAGACAGTTTGAAACATTGAACTGTTTTAATTAGTCTTGCCCCTGGTAGGAGGGATAAATTTGGCTTGATGCAACACAATGCAACAATGATTTACTGGTTTTGCACACAAACATAAGAGCTGCACGGTATTAATTACATTACAAAAACTGCCCTTTTATTTTCTGCATTTTAAAATTTGGCATGAAGACGACACGTGAGAGCCATTAAAGTTTAAGCTTAGGTTGTACTCAATATGGCAAGAAAGGCAGGTAAGAAAATAAAAACGAAAGGATTTCTATGAGCAATTGCATCAATTTGACCTTTTCCTTTATTTTAAACAATTTCACACATTCAGAAAGCTTGTATTCATATGTCGCAGGAACCATACTACTATACTTTGTTTGACAGCAGTGGTGTAACTTAAAGTAAATGATGAAAATGTCTGATTTTACTGTTTTATATCCTTGCTTGATATTTCATTTTAAACTTACCGTGTCTACACCGGACGTGAGCGACGCGACACAACAACATACAATACAACTATAGGCTGTAACGATACACGATATGAAACCGAAAGCGCGACACTCTGATCCACGATCCTGTGTCGCGGTGTGATAAGGGAGCATAGCGACACACCCCGTGACTACCTTGAATTGCGTGCAGATGACATTTCATGCGTGCGCGAGTGCTAGAATTGTGCAGTTTTGAAATGAGCTCGCGGCTCCCGTTTCTTTGCGTGTAGATCTGTTTTCCTCTGGTGTATGTGATTTACCGCGCGCGCCAGCATCAGTGGTGCGCTCGCGTATTACTGGCATAGATTTGCCGCCATAGATATGCGACCATTTTCGGTTGTCGATAACGAGGGGTTCAAGTATTTACTCAGTGTGCTCGAGCCCCATTATCTATTACCAAGCCGGGCGCATTTCTATTTATATTGTTAATAATTTGCATAGTTAATCTTGTTCTTTGGTGTTCAGTTTATGAAGATTTTTCAAATGTTGTTTTTTCTCCCACCCCCCACGAAAAAATCGTGATACGAACCGAATGAGTAGTATGAAGCTGCAGACCCGGAGACCCAAATGCACTCTCAGACATGCACGCTCAGACGCTCAGAGATGCATCTCCAGACCTGTTGTTTTTTAAGACAGTGCCGTGATTTTGCCAAGTAAGACATGATCCTGAATCAACATTACTGTCCAAAAATATAAACTTATCCCAATCCTTACCCTTACAACTACCCCTACCCAAAATGTAAGCCTAAAATCAGTGGGAAATGAAACGCTACAAAACAAATGTTCACCCAAACAACAGGTGGCACTGTCTTAAATGACAACAGGTCTGGAGGTGCATCTCTGAGCGTGCATGTCTGAGAGTGCATTTGGGTCTCCGGGTCTGCAGCTTCATAATATTGAACCGAATCGTGGGCTTGATGTATCGTTACAGCCCTAAATACAACCTACTCTGCTGTCGCCATTATCAGTGGTGTACTCGCTTATTAATGGCGTAGATTTGCCTCCTTAGTTTTTCAACGGTCGTTTTGTCGTGTCCAGACTTTATCTGTTGCGGCGGTGTACACACGGTAAGTATATTTAGGGCCTGAATTAATGGTTTTTGCATTGTGGCCTACCACTTGACTTTGGATTATATAAAAAAAATATTAAATATTCATTTGTCTTGGCAGCTAAAAATGAAAACAGCTGTGGAGAATAATAACCAGCAAAGACTGAACGTATGATTGACGTTTTGTTTTCTCATGCTGCAGATGTGTATGTACTTTCACTCGTGAATGTTTAGGACTGTTTATAAAGATTGATTAGGCACATGACATTTAAAGGTGCAAAAGGTTATGCCGTCTTGGGCAATGTGGCAGATTTTAAATTGTGTGCTTCGAGGTGATCCTGCACAAGTCAAGCAATTGTCATCGAGATGAATGTAAAATGCTAACAGACTAACTCTCTCCAGATTTTACAGACCTCTTTAAAGGTAGCGTCATTCAAGTGGGATCTGGTGATTGCTAATTAAAGATGTGTTTTGCTAAAACACTTGAGTAGCTGCAACAATGCATGACAAAACTCAGATTTCAAGAAGCTGAAAAACACGAGTATGAAGAGAAGGAAAGAAAAACCAAGAGCAAATGGCTTATGAATACACTTTTATTTAGACAAAAAACATTGTATACGTACAACTGAAATATTTGATTCTCACTTAATGAGTCACTGGTGACTGATTTTAGAAGCAAAGATGGCATCAGCTGTTCAAGCGCACTACTAATGTCAGCAATATGCCATCAATATAGATTTCTGATATAAAGTTTTAAGAGTGCAATATATGACCTAAAGGGTCTCTTTCAGAAAACTGTATATTTTATATATTTCTGCAATTAAAACAATTTCTTACACAATGGGACCTATGGAAACCTGTTTCTGCCACTGAATAGAAATGTTTAAAAAAGCTTACTGCGACTTTTTATCTCACAGTTCAGATTTTTTCTCCGCAGAATTGCATGAGAGAAATTCGCAGTTCTGCCTTTTTTCTCAGAATTGTGAGATATAAACTCGCAATACCGAGTTATAAAGGTAGAATTGCAAGATATAAAGTCGCAATTATTCAGAATCAGAATTGTGAGATCTAAAGCTCCAGTTACCTGAAAAAAAGTCAAAATTGCGTCATATAAACTCTTACCATTAAAGTCCAAATTTGAGCAAAAAAAAGACTATGTATGTTCTCAGAACTGTGAGTTTATATCTTGCAACTGTCACTTTATATCTCAGAAATCTGAGAAAATAAGTCAGAATTGAGTGCTAAAAAGTTGCAAGTCTTTTTTTTTTTTTTACTTTTTTTATTCAGTGCCAGAAACGGGCTCATAGGTTCCTGATAAGGATCGCGAAAAATGAATAATATTGAGTAATCATTAAAACGTAACATTAAAACCAACAACATTGCAGAACATGACATTTGCTCAGCATTTCTTGAGCACAGAGTGATTTGTTAATGCACCATTACAGTTTGAAGGCGCCGCCAACACGTGCCCAACAAGTCAACAGAATCAAACGAGTCTTTGGGTTTAATAGAAGAAGCTGAAATATTGATCACAAAGCTTGCTGGCTGACATGAACTGGCCTAAAGTACGCCTGCTGAATTATGAATGTCATCAAAGTTTATATCAGAGGCACATTTAGCATTAACAAAGCAATGCACATTCTTTATATAGCTTTTATGAGCAGCCGAACACACGCAGAACACTTAAACGCTGTCGCACAAGGAAGATCTTTGTAGCTGAGGCATTGAAGCCGTTTCTAGAAACCTCCACCAATGGCAAGGAAGGGTGGCAGCGAACCATTTTTTCTTTTCTATTTTCTGCAAATGAGACCGTTTGTACATTAAACATCAATAGAAATGACTTTAAGAAAGGCGATGCTTGTTGGTGCGGTTTCCATTACACTGGCAGTAACTTTACAATACCATTACATAGTGACATAATGTCAAAAGGCGTAATTAAACGTAAACCGAATATACGAATATACTTATAAACCTTTAACAATGAGGCAAATGAGCCCCCCAACGTAAACGACGAGGGGAAGAATCTAAACAACAAAGAGAGCAACCAACCTCGCATTTTCAAATGTCTGCTAGTTTGATCTGGGACAAGAAAAGGCACTTTGCTACATTTGGCAGAGAGCAGAGGACAGTTTAAACACGTCAATACGCAACCGTGACCCTCATACTCGACAAGCACTGAACACCACACCCTCAAGTACTTGAAAATCCCAGTTTCCACAGATTCCCATCCCCTCGGACATGTGAAAAAGTTCAGTTGGCTCGGATCCTGACGTCCAGAAGCAATCTATCACATCTCGTTCTACCTGTCAGTGCAAGTCCCCAGATGTAGAAAGGGAAGTTTCTGCCCAGAGATGAGGCGCTCCCAGCGTGTCAAGGGTCAACGGCTGCGCTCTATCCATTCACTTGATAAGGCCAATGCGTCGCTGACCTCCGGAAGAAGAGATCTACAAAAACAACTGGTTTCCTCTGCAGATGTTCAGCTGTCAATTAAAAAAGTTGACCTACGTGCTGCATGTACATGTAGCATTTGTTTGGCAGGTGAACGATTTCAGTCTTTCTATTTTCTGTGTTCATTTTAATTGCAGTTCAAGTTTGATTAGTTCTGATGTGCTTTGGTCATGTGTTTGTTATTTAAAAGATGTCTATTGTGAGTTATTACATCATTAACTTTAAGTTTTGATTATGTTTAGTTATATATTAGTATTTCAACTCAAACTAAATGAAAATGAGAAATGTTGTCTTTGCGATAGCAATGAGATACGTCAAGACAATATGATTGCTATAGTCTATGTATATAACCCTGTTGATTTGCTAAATTGGTTTTATCTTGTGGTCGGAATCATTTTGATCTGTTTACAAGGAAATATTAAGGATAACTGGGTGCTATGGTTGTTAATATTAGAATGAGTTTCCAACTATTGCATCAAACTTGTACTTCTGCTGCACTTTTCCTAGTTTATGCTTGAACTCCTGAAGGAACACAGCGTATTAGTCTGTGCTTGTGAAGGACGCTGGGATACGCCGTTTTCTCCCAATCAGTGTATCAGGTACATTTAATACATTTTCTGTGTGCCTGTGTTTCTTTTCTGTGCACCTCACATCAATCATGTGATTGCAGAGGACAAAGAAAAGGTTATTTTGTGTTTAATGCAGGAAAATTGATTGTGTGTGTGTGTGTGTGTGTGTGTGTGTGTGTGTGTGTGTGTGTGTGTGTGTGAAACGCAATATATCAACATTAATCATCTCAAAATCCCCTTCACTTGCTTCTGAAGTCCTGTCTGTCTTCTAAATCCCTCTGCTGTTTCTTTTTCATCCTTTCTTAAAACTCTTGAACGTTGGGCCCAAAAGACCACGTTGAAAATCTGGGATTTAAAATGTAATTTAAACCAAAAAATAAAAAGGTGTTTGGATTTGAAAATAAAGTCAATAAATGTAAAATGACATTCATGAGATTCCAGACTCTGCATTATTCCTTTTTAGGGCATGCTGGAGAATGCCGGATTTTGCACTTTTTCATTAAAAAACCATAAAAATTGTTTTGCTAATATTATATTTCATGCTGAAGGGACGAAGCAGATTTTCACTGGTGGCCTCAGACTCAAGGTTTGTAAGTAGTGTGTAACAAACTCACAAATAGTAATTCTTCAGCTAACTTTAAAGCATTGAAATTCAACATAAACATTTTTAATGCCTGATATTTCCAGGTTTCCATGTGCTTGAAGACCCTGGTGTTTCCACACGCTTCACACTCCACCCAAAACAAAGCATCCTGGTATTGTTTGGAAGGACCCTCACGACCCGCCGGGGTCACAGGTCACGGCCGGAGCTGGGCGTGGTGACAGCGGGCACTGGGATGGAGGCTGAGCTCTGCTGCACAGGAGCGCGGGTCACTGGCACATTCAGGGGCGTGGTTTGAGGCTCAGGCCACACCTTCCACAAAAAGCCATAAGAAGAGACAGGCAGACATACAGACAAATTGAAGGGATGAACGGAGAGACGATAAGACAGAGAGCACAGGAAAGGAGACGAAATAAAGATGGAAACGACAGACAGAGAGAGAAACAGAGTTTAGAGAGTGGACTGGCCAATCTGGGGTCTTGCAGGCTGAGGCTTCTCAGACGTGCTCATGCAAGACTGTAACTGCAGATCCTGCAGAAACACAGAACAGGACAGACAGTGGCACCTCTGCACTGCTGTGTGTGTGTCCAAACAATGATGCAATGATGGAAATTCTGCCATTAGTTACTGCAGAGCCAGTTCAGCATTTGGCTTTTTGTGTTCCACTGAGGAAACAACAGCATACAGGTTTTGGAACGACACTGTGGTGAGTAAATAATGACAGAAGTACATTTTTAGGTGAACCGTCCCTTTAAATTGCACTTAAAATAGAAGCCTAACAAGCACAGCTTTCGGGCCTTTTGTTTCCCAACATTTTCAGGCATTTTCATGTCTTTTTTATTTCTTCCTGTTTCTCATTCTGTAAAATAACATGTTTTTTCTGGTGCACAATGTGGTTCTAATTCAGCCTCTGAGATTCCCCGCTGGCACTCTTTAAACCTGAGAGAGAGACAGATGGGGAGAAATAACCCATTTCCTCTGGAATGATACAAGAGATGGAAGCAGGATCTGTGAACCTCAATTAAAACTAGCCTGTATTTCCAAAGACATGTGAGACAGAATTTTAAATATATAACAAATAAAAGTTATGGCACTTTTTTAACATTAGTATGTGATATCTTTTGTTAAGTTTGCATAATAAATTACATATATTGAGTATTCTACAATTAAATTGTGTATATTGTATACACATATATATATACATGTATTATACAATATATATTATATATATATATACACAGTTTTCTCATTCAATGTGTTTTCTTTATTTTCATGATCATTTACATTGGTAGATTCTCACTGAAGGTATCAAACCTATGAATGAACACATGTGGAGTTATGTACTTAAAAAAAAAAAGGTGAAATAACTGAAAACATCTTTTATATTCTAGTTTCTTCAAAATAGCCACCCTTTGCTCTGATTATTGCTTTGCACACTCTTGGCATTCTCTTGATGAGCTTCAAGAGGTAGTCACCTGAAATGGTTTTTCAACAGTCTTGAAGGAGTTCCCAGAGGTGTTTAGCACTTGTTGGCCCCTTTGCCTTCACTCCAGCTCACCCCAAACCATCTCCGTTGGGTTTAGGTCCGACTGTGGAGGCCAGGTCATCTGTCGCAGCACTAATCACTCTCCTTCTTGGTCAAATAGCCCTTACACAGCCTGGAGGTGTGTTTGAGGTCATTGTCCTATTGAAAAATAAGTGATCGTCCAACTAAACACAAACCGGATGGGACGGCATGTCGCTGCAGGATGCCATGCTGGTTCAGCGTATCTTCAATTTTGATAAAATCCCCAACAGTGTCACCATCAAAACACCCCCACACCATCATTACAGGCACACCTGTGAAGCGAAAACCATTTCAGGTGACTACCTCTTGGAGCTCATCAAAAGAATGTCAAGAGTTTGCAAAGCAGTAATCAGAGCAAAGGGTGGCTATTTTGAAGAAACTAGAATATAAAAGATGTATTCAGTTACTTTTTTTGTTGAGTACATAACTCCACATGTGTTCATTCATAGTTTTGATGCCTTCAGTGAGAATCTACCAATGGAAATGGTCATGAAAATAAAGAAAACACATTGAACGAGAAGGTGCGTCCAAACTTTTGGCCTGTACTTTATATATTAAATGTTTTATAAATGAATTTATTTAAATATATATTTATGTTCCTTAGACAAAAATCTATTTTTAGTTTTAAATTACTAATTAATCTAAATTCATTCATTTAATATTAAATTCTAAATTCTCTTATTAGAATTAGAAAAAATATTATATTTTTTAATATACATAATGCCATTTAATTGAATGTATTTATTACATTTATGATGAATTCAAATACAATCATTTTATATCACAAAAACAAAAATAGGCACAAATTCTCCATTAGCTGAATCTGTGTTATGCTTCCAGGTTAGTTTTTTTAAATAATGGAGGCAATCTACTTTTTGGTTTACGCCAGATAGATTTGTTGAAAACTTCAAGTGGTAATGAATGGTTCTCAGTTCAAGAACAGCAGGTTTAAAGCACCACTTTTTTGTTCTTTGTAAACATGCAGAATGAAGCCAAATTGGCCTCCGGTTCCAGCATCGATATACTGCCAGTGAAAAAGGGCTAAAAGAGAGACAGGGATTAGTGTCTCCAGCAATCAGATTGAGGATCAGTCAAAGCAGGGAAAGCCAGTCTGCCACAGAGAGACATTAGAGCTCATATCAACTCCGCAGATGCAGTAATGACTTAAAGGGACTGGCTTTTTCCCATATATCCTACATCAGATGCTGTGAAGCCCATCAAAGGTAAGGAATTCTTCAGTCCTACAGATCTGATTCAGTCTCTAGAGCCGAACGGCTCTGATTTCCCCACTGAATGAACTATGGGATCGTCTGATCTCACTCCCGGAAGGACACTCTTATAATACACACACATTTCTACACACACACATACTTGTACTCCCTTATGGTCCACTTGGTCAAAATGAACCATAACACAGAGAAATAAATTTCATCATCTCTTCTACTAGGGCTAAAAAAACACTAACACCTATTAGTTTATTAACATGCATATTACTACAATATTAGCCATTTATTAATGCTAATGAAGCACATATTAATATTTTATTCTACATGACTTTATTCTACTTTCCCAATCCTACCCAAAACTTAACAACTACTGCACTAACTATTTATAAGCAGCAAATTTAGAATTTATTGAGGGAAAAGTTAATAAAGTGTTACCTATTCTAAATGAATCATTGATGTAAGATTTTGGTCGTACTATCGCTCAGCCCTTTCTTTCTTATAGCATTCTCTTTCTTCTTCTTTCACTCACAACCACACACAGATGCTAATATGCATGGACATTGGGAATGTTTATTGGGAACATATGAGTAGTGTTGTCCCTAAGGGCACTAAGGGGGTTAGGACTGATGGACAGGAAGACACACACACACACACACACACAATCTCTCTCTCACTCCATTTGCTGCTCAGTAAATCAATTTCACTGAGATTGTCTCTTTGGGGAGGGAGGAAGGAGCAACATGTTGGCAGCTGTATCGAATGTAAAATGCTCAGCATGTTTGAAATCTACAGAGAATTCATGAGCACAAAAGCAAGGGGCTAAAAACCAACTGGCCCTAACTGTACCATTTGTTTTTCTTCTTCTTCAGAGCAATAGTTTTCCAAAAACTAACATTTCTGTCAACATTTACTCACCCCCATGTTTCTCTAAAACCTTCAGTGGAACACAAAAGGTCATAATATTACAAATATTCAGATAAACTTTAAATTATTAAGGTTGTTCGTATGCATTAATTGCTAGAAAAAAGCATTACGTGAAAACTCAGTCTGGTGAGCAAAAGCTAACAGGATTTACATTTTTGGGGGGTTGACCCGTGCCTTACATTTTGAGAACATTCAGCAACTTTACAACAAGGTCCCATTAGTTAGCATGAGATAATGCGTAAACTAACAATCAGCAAATCTTTAACATAGCTGTTTAAAATTCTCATTTATTTCAGTGTCAGCTCAGCTCATTTAAATAGTATTAATGTATGCAAGTTTTGCTTTTCTATTCTTATTTAGTTCATTTGCGTTTAGTTTAAAACAGTGTTGCATGTTGTTCAGTATATATATACAGTATATGTATTGAAATATTGTGTAAACAAACTTTTATTTTGTATGCGATTAAACACGATAAATCGTTTGACAGTAGTACTTTTGAACTATTGGCCGCCACAAAATAACATTCAGCAGATTCATTAACCCATGTAAAATATGTGAGATGTGCTTTCAGAGTGACTGTACCTGGCTGCCCTGTACGTGTCCGTTAGAGTCATTGTTCCGGGGTGTCAAGAAAGTATCGTGGGTCGTCGTTTTCTCCGTCCGCGGCACACTGGGATCTCCATCCTCCACGCCGTTGGCCTTGCGCACGCACAGCACCTTCCGGAAACTCTGCTTGAAATTGTCGGACAAGAACCCATAGAGCAGCGGATTGGCGCAGCTGTTTGCATACGACAGGATAACGGCGAAAAAATACACCCCTGCCATCACGCTGTTCTCCGGGAGAATGAACACCAGGTTTACGATGTTGATGATGTAGAACGGCAGCCAGCAGAGGACAAACACCACCACGATCACCACCACCATGCGGGTCACCTTCCGCTCGGAGCGTCTGCGCTTCGTAAATCCCGCCCGGGCTCCGGACGACTTCACCTTGACGACGATCAGCAGGTAACACATGCAGATGACCAGCAGGGGGCCGAAGAATCCGAGCGTGGCGGTGTAAAGTATGAACGCCGTCGACCAAACGTCTCGTGGCTCCGGCCAGCTCATGTTGCATGAGTTAAACGTGTCCTGAACGTCAGAGAATATCACCACGGGGAGAACAACGATGAAGGAAAACGCCCACACTGCTGCGCTAACTGCTTTAGCTACTCGTGGTCGGCGCCACCTAGTGGAGCGGATGGGATGCACTACGGCTAAGTAGCGATCAATGCTCATGACTGTCAAACAGAAGATGCTTGTGAACTGATTTAACGAGTCTGCCGTCATGACGACGCGACACAGGAATGAGCCAAACGGCCAGTAGGAAAGTACGTTTTGCGTCGTAAGGAACGGGAGGCCCAAAATGTATAGCTCATCGGCCACAGCCAAGTTTAAAATGTATATGTTCGTAACTGTTTTCATTTTGGCATAGCGCAAAACTACGTAGATAGCCAGGGTGTTGCCGGTGAGTCCAACGATGAACACGGTGAACGATATGACCGCGGTAACCATCGTGCTGCTCCCATGAAACGGCATGCTTTGATCGGACACATTGCTAGTGTAATTCCCAACTGGACTCCCTGAAAATCCCAGTCCAAAGGAGGAGGAGTTATAATCCCCTGGGATTGGCCCCGCCCACCCGGATTGGTTAAATGATTGCATTCTGGGTCTGGAATGGACAGAAAGATTAAAAAAAGATCAGAAATTTGTGCAGAGGTAAGGATGAGTAACTGGGAGAGAGTATAAAGCAGCAATGAATCCATAAAAGCTCAGTGGAAAGGTCCATAGTTTCTCTTTATGTGTGTTTGTCAGAGGGAGAGAATATGGCTTGTGTTCATTTAATGTGCTTGAGATGACTTGTTTTACAGTGAGAGATCAGAGAGACTGAATCAGTGCAGATGATCACACTTCAGCTATAAAGATCAGAGCCAAAACAGAAAACCCACACAAGGAGAATCAAGTGACACAACGCACACCTGCATACTGTATCTCTCTGACGCTTTCTGCCTCCTGTTTCATGTCTCTTTGCAGTGTTGCATAGTGACATACTACATTCATGCATGAAAAACTATATTTATAAGCATCTACTGAACCCAATACGCTTTTCTCAAGAGGCAAAACACAATAACTGCAATGAAAAAATGCCTCTGAGTTTTCACTGGATTTTGTGTGATTCTGCCCTTTAGCAAAGTTAGTGCAAAGTTCAATTTCCACAGTCTGTTTTCTCAGAATTTGAGCATAGTTGGCCCAAAGCTGACTATCAGCATCACAGATCATAATCTAAGACAGCTGGTTTGATTTCAGTTAACCTAAAACTAAATTGTATGTGTGTCTGTTTTCCTTTTTAATGCTAGACTTATCACATCTCAGTAGCTGTAGGGTTTTGAATCAGTAGGTAATTTTTTAGATTAGATTAGATTCAACTTTATTGTCATTACACATGTACAAGTACAAGGCAACCAGGAGTGCAATAAGCAGCAAGTGCAGGATAAAGTTAATTGCACACAAGGTGATATGTACAATGATGGGGAGAACTATGGGTATAAGTTACAAGTGAGTGTCCTAACATAATATCCAGGTTATTGACAATTAAAATTTACAGATGGATAAGCAGTATAAATAGTAATATACAAGATATGAAAACATATCATTCTCTAGAAAAACAAGACCTATTCAAATCTATTAAATCATTTCTGTAAATGATCACCTTTCAATACAATAAAATTGCAAAAATATGCATTTAGACAAGAGTCAACTAATCAAGAAAGTATATGCTAACTGTAAGTTTGAACTCGAGGCAAGAGGCAAAGTTGGGGCAACTTGTCACATGTGTATACATTTAGGATATACAATATCTGCCATAATAATGGTTTGATATTTCTGTACGGACTTCACTGCTGGTCCATGCAATTTACAGCATTTACCTGCAGAATAAACGCATTGGTGCTAAAAGATGCGTTGAGGGTCTCGACTTATTTACTAAAAAGCCTTTTCTTTCAAACTATCTGATCTCACCTTGATGAAATCAGCTTAAAGTCGTCAAAGACAGCGATAAGAACACCTTGTACCAGCCATTCTTGCTTGGTTGCATTCTTTAGAGACATTATTTATTTAGTTTGTTTGCATGTTTTAGATATAACACTTTGTAAACGGCGTAATTATTTTATGTTATTCATCTGTGATGAATGACACTAAAACGTGGTTAAACAAACCAACAGGGTAGGCTAGTAAAAGTACATTATTTGTCAATTCCAAAAAATAAAAATAAAAATAACTAAATAAATATTTCCTTTCCTTTGCGCAGCGTCCCATACGAAAACAGTCCTCCATCAAGTTAACAATACCCTTACAGTTATCAGTCTAAAACAAGATTCCTTAATTTAGATGGTTTGTTGATTAAATTAAAATAAATCAAAACCTCAATCTGAAACCGCAAACTGCACTTACCTAGACTTGTATCAGTGAAGCGCAGGAAGGTGTGAAACACCCCTCGGTGGAGATGAGAAGAGTAGATAAATATTAAAAACACCGGGAAACATAGTGCAGGTTAAATCTGTCAGCAGCAGTATCTGTTGAATTTGCTTCAGGACAGCCTTTTGCGCGCGCGCTCTTGCACCAATATGCAGCCTCGCGACAGGTGATGGCATCTGCTGCCCGACTCACTCCGAAATCGAGCTCAACCTCCCGCAAAACCTGAAGAAAGAGAGAGAGAGAGAGAGAGAGAGAGAGAGAGAGAGAGAGAGAGAGAGAGAGAGAGAGAGAGAGCGCGCGCAGTTGAGTCTCAATCCTACAGTCACTCTGTGAGAGAGCTCCAGACACAACCGATCATCCCACAGTGTAATAATTCTTTGACCCGCGACTGAATAATGCCAATTGTATGAGTTTGAAGGAAGGAGAGGTCTAATTACAGTTTCGCATATTCAAATTCCACACGCAACAAAGCCAATAAAGTTTATGTGCAGCTATAACTCCTCCCTTTTTACCTTTTATGGCTCAGCCCAGAACGTTAACAAAGTTCGCGGGCGAAACGGTTTGAACTGGCAGAGAGTAACGGACGATTTTATTTGAGTAACGTTAAATATTAAAATTTTTGTTTGCTCTTAATATAAGCTTATTAGAAGGCTTGTAATGGTACATATGAAGTGCATGGACTACTTTTATGGTACTAAAATCGTTTTTGACAGCAGTACATTAGCCATGTTTAAATATAGGCTAAAATTATGTTTTTAAGGAAATGTAAGTAGTTATTTTCAAAACGTGATACATTGAGGCTGAGTGGTCAGTTGTGCTTTGTCAGCTTTATTCTTCATTGCGGAAGCCTGTGGAGACTTCTGGTTGATTAGCGGCTATAGGGAAATAATGAGAAGAGTTAGCCTACAGCATGTTGTAAACGGTAACACTGTTTGCACTACAAACCACTGGGTTCTTAATTAAGATAGCAAGCATAATTAAGTACGTTAATAATAATATGGTAAGACAAGAATTTACAATATCAAGCAGCAAAAGCTGTTTTGTACAGCTAAAAAAAGCTGGAATAAGACCGGAAGCAAGACCCATAAAATGTACAAATGGCTGCACCCATTTTTATGGGAAAAATAAGGTGGATAACGCAAGGTTTATGATGCGACATTTCAAAATGAACAAACAGAACGAACACTATTATTCTGTCAAATGTATAGTTTTAATTTGTATATAAAATGTTACATTTTTTGAGACATTTGTAACTTGTTGAAAAACGTCATTTGTTGAGACCACCGAACAAAAATGTCCCTTTCATTCAAAAATTGATAATTTGGACTTTGTTTATAGCAATTAATCGCTTTTTTAAATAATTCATTACTATAATGTGTTCAGACTTTTATCCTTAGAATTTTCAGCTGCATACCTTTCTGTTACTTTCAATGATTTGCATGATTCACATTAATGCAGGAAGCTTAAAAATAGCTAAATGGAATTTCTTATTTTTCATTTTTGACCTCTTCTTGACAGGTTTTGTGAAATTCACCCCTTTATCCATCTTTCAAGAGTGCCAACAACACAGCACATCCTGACTACAGCTGCTATATCCCTTAAAATGAGTGGCGCGACCCAGAAAGTTTTGATTCTTGACATGACCTAGAGGAAGATGTGCCTTTAACAAGCTTAAAATAACTTTTAAGAAGAAGGTGCTAGACAAAGATGAGGCGTATGGCTCTCAGGTGTCTCCCTTCACACATCACATCTGTACTGAGGCGGTTTGACGGCGGCACCTCATTGCATAATTCACTTCTCAGCGGGAAACCGAGTTCCTGTACTCATATCTCACCTACAGCTGGTTGATTTTGCCATAATTATGCAGCAGATAGATAAAACAAGAGCTTTAAGGTGCGTGCCGAGTTGAGGTACACAGAACACACTGTTCTACGTGTTAATTGCACAGAAACAGATGGTGTCTTTCATCGTGGCATCGCTGGGGAAGCTTAATTTTATTAAGTACCTAGGACAAAATATTCATACTTTCTGACAAATATTACTGAAATAAGACATTCTGTAAGAACTATGTCTCCAGCCCAATCTAAAACTCTTTATGCCTGTGAAGTTTTGTACGACTGAGGTTACTGACATTTTTGGAGATCAATGTTTTGCAAGGATATACATACTTCTCTTCAATATACAGTAGTATGAGAACTCAGATGTGGTATATATGATTTTTAAGCTTTAATGAAATAACAATGCTGACATATTATTAAATATCAATATAAATGTATAATATCTTTGAATGTCTATCATAAACATCAACATGCTTTTGGTGGCACTCCTGGTGGATAGCATAAATGCATGAATGTTTGCTTTTGAGAAAAATCCCAAAGATCCAGAAAACACATACACACACACACACACACACACACACACACACCAGAGATCAATTGAAGTTGAGTTCAGTCATGCATGAGGCAGCTTTGAACTTGACAAGTACACAGCAGGATAATTACAGATATCGATTGACTAGAATCCACATGTGTTCCTGCAAATCTCTGATTCATCAGTGTTTCCTAGACGGCTCTGACAGGCTGCATTCTGTTCCACTGATCACCATCACGGGGTATTTTTAGGCTACAAATCTGTAAACCGATTTCACGCTGAACAATACAAAATGCAATATGGCAATTTAGATGAATTCATCCTCTATTCAGATTAGTGGTTGAATAAAAAGATTTTTTTTCAGTGACCCATTTTTTACATTTACTATACATGGGTAGCTGGCAAATAAAAATGTAAACGTAACACAAAAATAACATGAAAAAAAATATCTTAATTCTTAATAGCATGAGAATGGTCTTTAGTGTTAAAGGTTTTTTGTTTTTGTTTGTTTGATACGTCAATAACCCAATTATATATATATTTATATAAAATTATTGTTGGCCTTATATTATTTAAATTATATTTTTTATGCATTCACTTTTTTTTGCCACACATTTAGTGACATTTCTGGGTTTGGGCACAGTGTTTAGTTTTTTGTCATGTTGAACAAGTCACTTATATCGATCAAATATCAAAAATCCATGAGCAATTAAAAACGACTATTAGAAACATCACAAATACCCTTCAGCCCCTTTTTGACTGCAGATGGCCTCCCCTACTGGCCAAAACCCATACTGAATCTGCTATTATTTGTGGCAGATTCTCTTCTTCTTTGTTTCCATGGCAGATATACTGAGTAATAAATTCTTAAGCAATCTACAGCACAAATGTGTAATTGATTAAGCTATTTTGTTTCTGAAACAGAGAGAAGGTCGAGGCAGAAGAGGGCAGATGAAGGGTTAATGAGGAGCTCTGTTGGGATCGCAGGTGTTTCTGCTGCTTTAAATCAGGTTTAACAGTGACCTTTATGAAGAACATAATACTATCTGCAGACATATATTGAGTTTGCGAGTGTATGTTGAGACAGGTGGTGGTATCTTCCACAAAATTAGTGTTGATCTGTCTGTGCTTCTCCGCAGGTTTAATTCACTTACACTGCAGTTAGCATGGAAAATTTCCCCAGCTGCAGAACAGGCCCGAAGTGGGGTTATATCACTGTACCAATTGAATTCAATGTAAAAACAATGTCAAAAGACTTTCAAAAGGAAATTAGAATGACATTTCTGCAATGCACGGCTGAGGAGTACACATATTGAAGCTTTGGGAGTCATAAGATGGCTATGTCACTATGGTGATTCATACACATGATGCGGTTATGGAGGGTTAATATAGTTTACCTGCGTTAAAACAGAGGAAGGAGATTCAATACAGTTTATTATGACTCCCAAACTGCTATTTGTTCTACTAACAATAAAAGATCATCTTACACAACAGATAGCATACCATCAAACAGCATTTGCACCGTCTTCCTACCAGTATTTTATGATTTCACATCATCCCAAGCATTGAAATTACATTAGGACTGCTTTTAAATTGCTGCGTTGAGGTTTGATCTCAAGACATTTATCCTTAGAAAGCCGCAGCTGTAATGTTCTCAAGCGCAAATATATGCAATTAGAGGACGCTGTGGTATGATCAGAAAAGAGCATATAAATGAAAAACTAAATTGATATGGACAGCGTGGGCTGCTCCGGGTTTGATGTTCACAAATGAAATATTATGGAGTCAGAAAAATCTAATCTAATCTGTGCTGAAATATATTCAATATTGATGCAGCTGCAGATTGAATTCTACTGAATCATTCATTTGTAGATGCCACATTTTAAATTCGTGGTAAATTCCTGGTTCGCTTTGATGTTTTGTTTTTAACTGCGACTTAAGTGTTGCAATATTTGTATGTACAACTGCACTTTTAGCATAGACATATGGCAAAAATATTAATCAGTGGATAGCAAGGGTCTGCCTGAAGATAAACTTCCAGCTGTTTTATTAAAATGTAATATTTTTACAATCTGTTAAATTGTGTTTTATATTATCTTTTGGTTAGTGTGTGCATTTACTTGTCATTAAATAAATTATTAAATGTGATTTATTTATTTCATATATGGCAACAGTAATTTAGTCACCCTTGTGTTTTGTACAGTCCTTAGGTGACAAATTATTGAATTTTAGCCTGTTATTTTTATTTATATCATTTTATTATGACATTATTTTACTTTTTATTTAATAATAAATTAATAAATAAATGTATTTATTTGTTTGTTTAATATGGCAATCTTGCTTCTTCCTTTACTTGAAATGAAATAATAAATTATAATAATTTCAGCAAGTGGCCAAGGCAACATTTTGAAATGAAATGAAGCTATTTTAAAAATCTCATTCAAAATATTAACAAATGCTACTGTAGTATATGAATCATACCCAAATAACGATGTGGTAGGTATTGGAAACTTTGGTTACATTTTTCAGTTATGTAGAAGATAAAAATAGTTTCATGACAGTCAAATATCGCAAATGAAACTCACACCAGTTAAAAAACAGATTTAATCAGTATATTATGTTGCCGTTTCTGATAATGTTCCGGTCTAATAGTGAGTATAACTGCCTTATTGACACGCCTGTGCAATTTTAATCACATTTGGAGCAGTAATTTAGGTGCCTGAGTGCAGAAAATAAAGAAGCGCGACTTTCCATTTCAAAGTGTTTTGTCAGATCAAATATGAGCTTTCTGCTCCAAACTCAAAAGTTGGGAAATTTCAAATGAATGCCAGTGCTTTACAGACCGATGCTTTCAAAGATACGAGACCACTGCAGCTCATTTGCCCTCCTCATTTGCTTGTCTGATCTTAACTCGGCAGCTTTTATGCCACTTTACTGAGTTCATCTGACCCGAGGTCACTGACGTGCCAGTGATCAATAATCAGAGAATTATAAAAATGAGAACTGATGCAGACAATTTTCTCAGACAAATGAATAGACTGACGTTTATGGTTAAAGGGGCTCTGTTTCCTGTTATAAACAGCATGTTTTGAAGCATGGCAGCTGGTTTGAGCAGGTATTGAGCCAGTTTAAGCTGGTCATGTGCTGGTCCTATAATGTAAATATCTCCTGCTCAGGACCGGCTCAAACCAGCTGCAATGCTTCGAAACATACCTACTGTAACCAGCATATGCTATTTTTTTTTTCAACAGGGATGTTCTTCCTCACAACAGACACCTAAAGACAGAGTCCACAGCCTCACCAAAGGTGCAAAGGTATGTGCTTGAACTCGTTCACGATTGCACCATACACCTTGGACTGTAGCATCATGTAAATGGCATGATATATGAATCATACAGCAATCAGAAGCTGCAATTCCTTCAATCCTAGTCAAGCTATAGCTAGCAGTTACTCAGCGTGTGCTCATGCAGTAGAGTCTGCCTCAGTGAAATGTTATACTCCGTCATTCTCTCTTGCTGTTCTTCAGTTGTATGCTTTGATGCCTTTGGATTTAAACACTTTATTTTTATATTTGGGTCACACCTGTCCTGGTATTCCTGTAACATTTTAATTCAAAATGTAACAAGAATATATATATAGGCTTTTTTGTTTTATGTTTTTAGTGTTTTACCAAAATAGTGACATGTTTAAATATATGGAACACATACAGTACTAACCAAGCTTAGTATTCTAGAATTTCCACCCCATAAGGCGAGGAAGAACGTCCTAACAGGGTGGAAAATGAGTTTAGGGAGACAGTAAATGAAGAAAATTCAAAAATACAAAAATAACATAATTTATGTGTATGAGTAGATGGAGTTTTCAATTTCTTAGAGAAACTTTAGAGAAAATATGAGTACGTAAATCATAGAAACAGAAAAGTCCTTGTATAACAGGAATGACCCAATTAGGTTAAAAATTTGATTAAAAATTAATTGTATTAATAGATGCATCTGATCATGGCTGTGAAGTTAGGAAATACAACTTTTATGACTATTACTTTTTTAAAGGTACTGACAGCTTTTGTACCCTTTTTTCTGAGAGTGTAAAAAAATGATTGGACTGAATTAATGTGCGTGCATCCTACGTTAAATTTTTTTCTTATTCATCTAAAATATGCAGTACTATATGAAAGTGAAATATACACATATGCAGTAATGATTATGCACATTTTTCTGCACTATTTTATTTCTTCATAACAGGGACATTATTTATTGCCGTGATCAAAGCTGAATTTGCAGCATCGTTACTTCAGCCTTGAGTGTCACATGACCCTTCAGAAACCATTCTAATATGCTGATTTGAAACATTTCTGATTATTGTAAATGATCAAACCCGTTGTACTGCATTATACAATGATTTGTTTATTTTGTAAGGATTCTTTGATGAATAGGATGTTCAAAAGAACGGCATTTACTTGAAATGTGAATCTCTGTGTGCAAACACTGCACAGCTGGAATTAAGAAAAAGCTTTCATGCAGTTCAGCTCCTCAAAGGCACATGTAAGCACAAATGAGAACACAACACAAATATCCATATAAACACGAATAACCTGCCTCAACATTCACCTGCCGTGAAGACTGGCAGAGCACACGGCTCAAAATAAACAACAATGTAATAAAGAAAGGTTAACTTAATAAACAAAGCAGGTGGCAGAAGAGATGAATGGATGGATGGAAATGGTCTGTGTCCCATCGGTGAACTCCTCAGGTTGGGCTTAAAATCTCTTTATTTTTGCCTTTTATCCCAGGATGATGAGACAAACTGCTGAGCAGCTCAAATCAGGGTGAATGAGACGCCTTTGAAAAACACCTGGAAGACACTTGTGTGACATTTTCATGGAGAAGGTTGTGTCATGCAGCTTGTTGAGGAGATCTGTGTGTGTGTGTTTTGGCATTGTGGGGACCTGCATGCAGTCCCCATGGGGGAGAAAAATTATTATGAATAGTAAATGATGTTTATCTGAAAGTGTAAAAGAATGCATGCAGGTTTTCTGTAGGGTAGGTTTAGGGTCAGGGCATAGAAAATATAGTTTGGTCAGTGTAAAGTAACAGAAGTCTATGGACAGTGCCCACAATTCACAGAAACAAGTGTGAACTTTCAGAAAAAAAACAAAAACCATTTACACTTGTTCATGTAGACCCTAGAATGTAGTATAGAATAGAGACTTTTAACATGGCAATTTAGAAAACCTTAGCAACACCCTAGCAACCACATAGCAATGCCTTCGCATCTACCCCAAACACCATAGCAACTGCATAAACAATTCAACAGCAGCTACCCAGAAAGCCTTAGCAATGTACTATTAGCTACCAGATCACCCTAGTAACCACATAGCAACTACTCACACCGTAGCAGCCACACAGAAAGGTGCTACAAATCACCTAGCCCAACACCCTAGCAACTACCCAGAATTTCCCAGAAATATCATAGTAACATCCTAACAACTCCCCAGCACACCCTAGTAACCACATAGCAATGTCCTAACAACTACCCACAACACCTTAGCAATACCCTAGCAATAACCCAGACCACCTTAGAATTACACAGATAGCAGTCTCCAAGGACACCCTAGCAACTACCCAGAAAACCCTACTGACTACATAGCAACACCCTAACAACTAGTGTTGCAAATAATGTCCTAGGACACCCTAGCAAATACCTAGACAATCTTAGCAACACCCTAGCAACTGCACAGTTCACCTTAGCAAGACCCTAACAACTACCCAGGATACTTCAGCAACACCCTAGCAACCTAAAAATCCCAGTAATCACATAGCAACACTCTAGCAACTACCCAGAACACCATAGTGATCGCATAGCAACACCCTAACAACTACCAGAACACCTGGTGATGCTCTACCAACCGTATAGAAAAGTGATACAAATCACTCAGAGCACCTTAGACCCTAGCAACTACACAGAATTTCCCTTTAACCAAATAGCCACTACCCACAGCATCCTAGTAACCATGTTTCAATGTCTTAACAACTACCCACAACACCTTAGCAACTCCCTAGCCTAGCAACTACCCTGAAAACCTCAGCAATGTCTTAGTATCTACCCACAACACCTCAGCGACACCCTAGCAACTACCAAGACCACCTTAGCAACACCCTAGCAACCAGAAAATCGTAGTAATCAAATAGCAGTGCACTAGCAGCTACCCAGATCACCTTAGCAAGACCCTAGAAAATACAGTGCATAGAAAGGTGCTACAAATAAATCACTCAGAACACTTTAACAGCACCCTAGCAACTACCCAGAACACTTTAACAACACCCTAGCAACCTGAAAGTTCCCTAGCAGCTACCCAAAGGAGCTTAGCAATGCACCGGTGGCTAACAGAACACCCCAATAACCAAATAGCAACACCCTAGCAACTACCAGAACACTGCAGTGATGCTCTTGCAACACATTAGCAACGACATAGAAAAAGTGCTAGAAATCACTCAGAGCACCCTAGCAACTACCTAGAAATTTCCTACCTAGAATCTACCTAGAATTAACCACATAGCAAAATTCAAGGACACCCCAGCAACTACCCAGAATACTCTAGTGACCACATATGTAACAACACCCTAACAACTACCAGAAAACATGGTGATGCTCTAGCAACCATATAGAAAAGTGCTACAAATCACTAAGAGCACCTTAGACCAGCACCCTAGAAACTACCCACAGCATCCTAGTAACCATATTGAAATGTCTTAGCAACTACCCACAGCATCCTAGTAAACACATTGAAATGTCTTAGTAACTACCCAGACCACCTTAGCAACACCCTAGCAACCAGAAAATCCTAGTAATTCCAACCTAGAATCTACCTAGAATTAACCACATAGCAACGTCCAAGGATGCCCTAGCAACTACCCAGAACAACCTAGTGACCACATAGCAACACCCTAACAACTACCAGAACACATGGTGATGCTCTAGCAACCATATAGAAAAGTGCTTCAAATCACTAAGAGCACCTTAGACCAGCACCCTAGAAACTACCCACAGCATCCTAGTAACCACATTGAAATGTCTTAGCAACTATCCAGACCACCTTAGCAACACCCTAGCAATCAGAAAAGCCTAGTAATCCTAGTAATTCATACCTAGAATTAACCACATAGCAACGTCCAAGGACACCCTAGCAAATACCCCGAACACCCTAGTGACCACATAGCAACACCCTTACAACTACTAGAACTCCTGGTGATGCTCTAGCAACCATATAGAAAAGTGCTACAAATCACTTAGAGCACCCTAGCAACTACCGAGAATCTACCTAGAATTAACCACATAGCAACGTCCAATGACACCCTAGCGACTACCCACAGCATCCTAGTAACCACATAGCAATGTCCTAGCAACTACCCACAACATCTTAGCAATATCCTAGCAACTACCCAGACCACCTTAGCAACACCCTAGCAACCAGAAAATCCTAGTAATTCCTACCTAAAATCTACCTAGAATTAACCACATAGCAACATCCAAGGACACCATAGCAGCTACCCAGAATACTCTAGTGACCACATATGTAACATCACCCTAACAACTACCACCAGACTACACCTTAGACCTGCACCCTAGCAACTACCCACAGCATCCTAGTAACCATGCTGAAATGTCTTAGCAACTACCTACAGCATCCTAGTAACCATATTGAAATGTCTTAGCAACTACCAAGACCACCTTAGAAAGACCCTAGCAACCAGAAAAGCCTAGTAATTCCTACCTAGAATTTACCTAGAATTAACCACATAACAACGTCCAAGGACACCCTAGCAACTACCCACAGCATCCTAGTAACAACGTTGCAATGTCCAAGGAACTACTCAAAACACCATAGCAACTCCCTAGCCTAGCAACTGCCCTGAAAACCTTAGCAATGTCTTAGCAGCTACACAATTCACCGTATCAATCCCCTAGCAACTGCCCGGAACATCCCAGCGACCGTGCAGAGTGCTGCAAGCCACCTTACCAACCAGGTAAACCTCACATTGTGGCCTTATGTGACTCAGAAACGAATCGTTTTCTATGTTAACAAACGCAGTGAACTCTGCAAATAAGCCTCAATAACTCTTCTGTGCTTGTCTGAAATGAACAGAACTCCAGTTACAGCAAGCTGCCGTCTCTCTCTGCGTTCTCCACCTCAGCTCACTGTTTTCCCGGTTTCTCTTCCTCCTTTCATCACACCTCTCTGTTCAGTAACAGAGGCACGATAGCTGTCTCTCGGTTTGTCTTGTTCTTTTATCTTGAGGGTGGATCACAGACGTCTGTGGTGTTTTAATGACATCCACTGGGATGACTGACTCGCAGCTGGCGCTAACGGGCACATTAACTCCTGAAACTCTGAGAGGACAGGCTAGTTGGGTGGTAAGACTTCTCTTAGTTGAGATTTACTCCCACTCATGTCCTCAGATGACTTTCTTACTTCCAGTTTGATGTAGAAAAGCACAGATTTAACTCGATTCGGGTTGTAACAACCCGATATGGACACCCCTATATTCAGTTGTCACTTCAAGTGCTCAATCCTAGACTATATAATGCTTTGAAATACCCATAATTAGTTAAAGTTACTTTTTATGAGTTAGGTCAAAAGTAATGTAAAAGTGATTCTAAGTTAGATACTCACTGCAATTTTCATTATTTAATTTGTATGGGACGTTGTAAATTTGTTAGTAATCTACCCAGCTAGTTGTTAGTTGGATCTTCGGGTTCCGGTCCTAACACAGATGATGTGAAGATCTGAGACTTCTTCTACGGCTCCCCCTAGAGTTTGAACACACTACATACCCCATCAAGACCTGAATAATTCATCTACTGTATGCTCTGCCAATTCATTCTGGTTAGTGCAAAACAATGTGCATGAATGATGAAGAACCCATATTTGGAAAATCTCTTTAAGGAAACGATAAGAAATAAAGGCTATAGTTTATTCATGTCTGCAGAGTTATTTCAGGATCATTTCTGCACTACTTTCTGAACCTTCCTTAAAAAATGAATATGCTTGTGATGTAATTTTAAAGAGTATTCCTCTTAAAGGGGATATCACACTGATATGCTCTGGTCAAGCTCAGATTGTTAAACTGTATTAATTATGACATGATTATTTCTACAACAGCAAGAAAATGAACAGAATGGATGTATGGAGATAAAGTTAGCATTGATCGCATCATTTTTGTTCTGACAATCATTTGAAATATTGATATTAGAATTTTGATTAATTGAAGGTGACAGCATATGTGAGATAAACACTTAAATCTCTTTATTTTATAAATATATTATCAATTTATTAATGTTTTTATTTCTAACCAGTCATAATGAAGCAGAACACATACTGTGCATTAACCTTGGTAGCTCTGAAATTAGATACAATTTGTAATAATAATAAAAAGATTGTACAATGATGTTTATTGTCTTGTTTTCTCAACAAAAATGATGCCCCTTTCTGGATGATGATGATGTGATTAAGATTTATTGCAAAATATATAATATTACATGAGACTAATGGACAATGCTGCTGAAGACATCACTGATTCAAAATAATATTGCTTTAAAACAGAAACAGCTGCAATATGTATTTATTTCTTTTAAATAACCAGGTTTTCGTGTCACAGCTGTGCAGTTCAACACCTGGTGAACAATATTTGGATGATGTTTCGTCATCATGCCAGTTGCTGCATCATCCGATGCATTTATGTGTGCGCGTGACCTCTGCAAATGGACAGTAGAATGGGCCGCAGAGCAGAAAAGTTGTGCCCTTATTAAATAAAGTCAAAGATAAAGTCTAAAACATAGCTATGGACTTCTAGCTCCTAATCAGTATCTTGTGTAAGACGAAGCCTCATCCAGTGGAGAGCAGCGGCACTGCAGGATGTGAGAACGAGAGGAAGTTCTTCAGGAACTTCTGGCGGAGCAGAATCCAGAGTTTTTTTCCCCTCCTCTGGAGAAGAAGTGAATGCAGTTCCGTTAACGGAGGAATAGAGGGGGGACAACGCGGATTTGCGACGCTTTCTACGCCGTTTGTCTTATGGAAAAACTGGGAAAAGAAGAGTGAACTTTCCTCCCCGCGCCCCGAGGAAAACTTCACCAACAGAAGAAGGGGCGATGAGATGCGAGTGAGCTATGCCTTGTAGAAATGGACAGATTGTGTTTAAGCGAAAACATGGCGTCTGTCTCCCAAAGTTTGGATTATTTTCCAGTCTGCTCTTTGCGCTCTGCTGCCTGGAGGCGCGCTCGGGCGTCGCGGCAGACGGGAGAGCCTGCAGCCCGTGTCCGGGGAACTGCTCTTGTACGACGGTGGGACCGCAAAACTCGTGCGTGGTTAATTGTTCCAGCATCGGACTGGATCAGGCCCCAGCGGCGTCAGACCTACCGACCGACACGCACACTCTGTAAGTGACCCACCGACCGCCGCCGCTCGGGGCTGTGGGTGATGATGCGGGTGTTTGTTGTGACCTGCTTGAGCACACGGGTGAAGAATATTGGCTGGTCTAATGCTTCAGACTGCCACTGTTTATGTGTCGATCAATCACAACCGAGGATGTCTGGGATGGGGGGGAAATAGAAAGGTAGAGTGGGGCAAAACGCCCCCCTCTTAAGAACTATGTGTTATTTTTTTCTGGGCAACCAAAATTAAATGTGTTCTTAATAGTTATAGTGACATGGAGGACATTAAAAAATTGACCAGAGGTGTCATATTATTAGATTTCATCAGAGTTGTCCTAAGACAAGAACACAACTTTTTTTAAAGGTTTTCCAAATGTTGATTATTATAGTCAGAGTATGGAAATTTAACGTCCAGAACAGAGTGACTGCAGTAATTAAGCCTGGGGAGCGTTTTACACCACAGACTATGTTTGAGAAAAAAAAAAATTGTGATTCTGAAAATGTAACTTTTCTTAAATAACACATGCTTCCTGTCTACAGGCCCTGCTGTTCTCATACAGTATCATATATATCTGTGATGTTCTACAAAACAACAAGCGTTACTTTACAACACTTTTTTTTTTACTTCAGAAAATGAGATCATTTACTGTGAAAAGCGTTTTCTCTCAGGTACATCTCCAGTGTAAGGTTCAAGCTGAATATTTCTACATCACTCTGGTCTACGTATTACCTTATTCCACCCTAATCTTTTGAAAGTCTGGTTTAAAACAAGCCCCAAAAAGTTTGTTGTTTTAGTCTTCATTTTTGAAAACACAATTTATTTTGTATTCTACTAATATTCACATGCAGTGACTAAATGTCAACGATGTTTTGTGAGATGAAAACCATCTATTTTGTGGTTTTGTCACATGACAACGAAATAGTTTCCTGCATTTGGGAAACTCTACACTGACTTTGTTTTGTTGACCAAAGGTGTGCTGGCCAAATGTTACTATTTTAAGTTGTAAAACATTTTTTGCTATAAAACAATTGCTGCTGTGTTTGTGATTTCCCAAAACCTCAAGCCTTTTTTTTTTAAATGCAGTTGCACCACATGGACAATTCTGACCTGCAAACCTACCAAATCAATCCATTCGTATTACTATAGTCCTAAGCAATCACCAAAATGAACTCATACGGTGCTGTCTTCATATCAATCTGTAAAAACGCTCAAAAAAGCGGTACTTTAGCTTACTATAAGTGGAGAAAAAAACATCTCCACCAAGGAGAAGGTCCAAATAGCTACATAATTTTATGCCTGCACTTAAATAAACTCATGCACACATTGTGTACCACCAGATGCATGACGTGTGTGTGCAGGTAGACTTGTGGAGCATCCTGCGACGGCGTCCCTGCGTTGAGAACACTGTGTTCTTTACTCTGGTTTCTGTGGCGCTCGAGCTCCAGCATGTGTTATCCATTCACATAGGCTGCAGATGTATGTGCAGAAAGAGCTGATACTTTGAACTCTTATGAACTTCAAGACTGAAATCTGTCATCAGGCAACTGTAGTAAAACTGTCAATAACACTATAGGTCACATTTATAAAGTCTTCGTTAAGGGGTTTGTTGTTGTTCTCCAGTGAATTTTTCTCAGGCTGTTTATTTCTGCAAGTCAATTTCTAGACACAAAGCTAAAACGTTATTGGTTTTTCCAGCCTTATTGCCCACGGAAAAAAGTTACAGTTCATTGAACACATATTGAATGAACAGAAGGGCCAAATATGGTGATACTTAGTATTTGTGCTATTGCAAATCTTACTAAGAGACAGTTTGTGACAACCCCGGCCTCCCCGGTTAACTCCAATGCTTTAGGATTGCAAGACGTCATACTAATGCAGCTGTCATTTTTTTTTAATGAATGCATATATCTTTATGGGGAACAGGAGCAGTTTTGTTGTTTTTTGACACAGTTTTAAAACTTAAATTCATGCAGTTCAATTAATTTTTTCATTTGAGTGGTTCCTAAATGGAAGGAAGTTATTCAGTGTGTCTGAAGTGGATATTGTAAGAGACAGAGTGGCTAAAATTAAATTGAAATAAATATGATTCTTGAACCTTTGTCGTGAAATAAGACGAAACAGCTAGCCTGGTAACACCTTCGAGTACAGAAGCGAACTGAAATTGAGCGGAAGTGCGAGGTCTGATGTAGCTTAAGTTTTGCAAACATTCTGGAGCTTCTCTGTTTTTTTCTGTTAGAGGAATTCAAGAAGTGTGTCTTGGGTTTCTGAGACTGAAATCTCCAGAGAAAGTCGCCGTATGTCACTGAGACGAGCACAGACGCGGCGTCTTAAGAGCTTTAGGTAAATCATTGACCTCACTTCCGTTCTCTCTTCGCGGCCGCCCAGCGATCTTTCACAATTAAGCCCGAGATAGATGGTCACGTTTTCTTTGCTGTGAGAACGAAAGGGCGTCTGGTTAACAGTAATTAAATGTAAAAGCCTGTCGTCATGGCGATGTGCATTAGCGCTGGAGCTCGATCTGGCAGCGCGCCGCGTCTCTCAAGTTCACAGCTGCTGCGCGCAGGGGCCGCTTTCCCTTCCATCCGCTCCTCCGTTCCACCCTTCCAGAACATTTTTTTTTTTTTTAGATCACCTCCCGTTCCCATTCCTGATAGGTTTCTTCACCTTCTCCGGTTGTGTCATTCTGACAGTGTGTGAAGTGCGAACCTGTCTTGCTTCCCAAAATTCCAAAGTAGCATCTTTCATAAGAAGCTGTGTGATTGGTGTTTGGAAATCCCGTTTAATCTGTAAGTGCGGTTCACAGTGAATGAGCTGTTTACAGTAAATGAACCGCCAGGCTGCTGCACTTTCTCTTTTGTTTCTGCTCACGCGGTGATTCAGTGATTCGCGCGTGTTTAAAGGTGCCATAGATTGCATTGAGAGAATATTTTAAATTGTTCTCTGATATGTACATAGAAGGTAAGAAGCTTAGGTAAGGGGAAAAAATACCCAGAAACGGTTTTACAGGTCCATTTACAACCCTAGAATTTGACCCTAGAATG
>JAUMHQ010000044.1:21434974-21446498 GCA_032361165.1 Enteromius paludinosus | reverse complement strand
TAAGTAAAATTTCTTTGAAGTAACAGTACTTTTACTTGAGTACAATATTTTATTACTCTTTCCACCTCTGGTATTAGGTTGCGGTGACCTCTGCGCCCCCATCACTGTCTGTCAGACCCTGGAAAAGCGGATGAACGATACATCCGTCCCACCAGCAGCCACAGCGTGTCCAGTGGGATGGCAGTACTGTCCATACACTGAACGCTGTCTGCCCCTGACCAGCCCATGTCCTGCCGGGGCATGTGTGAACTGCTCTGGGGTCAGTCCTCTGCCGGCCGGCACACAGTACCCTGTTTACAGACTCGTCGGGGAGGTGCTGATCTCTCTACCTGCCGGACCCCCATCCAACATCCTGGTGAGTCTGACCAATCAAAACCTGATCCTGAAAACTTAACTCCTACTTAGGATCTATTCAACTAACTGAAAAATTAGAGCTAAATATTACAAATATAAAAAAAGCACAATACAAAAAAGAAATTCTAAAACTTAACCAAAATTAAAAAGAACACTGACAATATAAAATTTAAAATAAATACTATAGTAACATATAATACCATACTAGCACTGTTTCTCATTACATTCATGTGAAAAATATATATATATTTAGCAGTCAGTTACAATAATAGTAATAGGTATGGTATAGTATAGTGATATACTACAGATTTTATAGTAGTTAGTAATTTATACAGATTCTTTTACCATGATATTATAAATTAAAAATGATTTATCAGCTTTGAGAACATTGAAAACCACACACACACATACACACATAGCAAAACAAAAAGCTCAAAACAGTATCCTAAAAAAGAAAATGTGCAACAAATTTTCACAATGTAAAAAAATATGTTCTAAAAAGGGCTTCTTTTTCTTTATGCAAAATATAGTTTCTGTGTGGATGTGTCTTGACAGATTTCATAAGCCTGTGGTAATTCTCTTTTGATATTAGAATGGTAGACTATAAGTCCAGCACGCTTGAGCTTCAGGATGAAATGCCAGAGAATTGAGCCCTTAATGATAGGTTGAGTGAGTGAGTGAGTGAGTGAGTGAGTGAGTGAGTGTGTGTGTGTGTGTGTGTGTAGGCCTGCAGGTCATCTGCTTCACCCTCCTTCAGTGTGCTCTAAACGGAGCGTTTGAAGAATCTCGAGCGATGTTCAGATCACAGTTAATTATTTCCACTCCCTCACTGCTGCCTGAAATCAAGTCCTAATAATGACCCTCAGTCTGTCTAATGGAGAGGTACGCTGCAGTGAGACACATTTCTCCTCGCAGCTTTCTTTTGGAGCTGTTTTTGTGTGATTCTGTGGTATTTGTGGTGTGTTTCGTCGCACAGCGCAATTCCAGAGGTCGGGACCTTATTAAGGGTGATCACCGCCCCCCACGCGCTCACCGCAGTGCTGCCATGTGCTCTGCTTTCTGCTCTCAGAAGAACATCCTAGTGTTTTATAAACGATAGGATGTTACTGCAAGCAGTGTTTTGAAACATAAGATGATTAACTTAAGACATTTAAAATAGGACAGGTTTTATTGCCTCTCACTCTCTGTCCTGCTCTCACTCAGGTCCAGGAGGACGTAGAGAACCTGTTGGTTTCCCCTGGCGACTTCATCGCCCTGCAGCATGACGCCGGGCCGTCAGGCCTTCTCCAGTGCTCCTCCGACCCCTCGTCCCCATGGAAGCAGAGCATTCTTATCCAGACACACTCTGATTGGTGGGACGAGAACAAGACGCTGCAGGTGGATGCGGAGGGCGAATGGAAGGAGGGGGTGGTGTGTCAGGTGAGGGTGCTGTATGTGGGCCAGAACCGCACCGCTCTGCAGGGTCCCTTCCTCCGTTCAGGCCTCCCTCAGCTGGGCAACTACACTTTGGAAGTGACGTCTAGTGATGAGGATTTTCCCGTCACCGCGTCCTGTCCCATCCATGTCATTCCACCCCTGGGCCCGGCCGTGATCTATCCCACCAATCACAATGGGACGGTGTACTTCCTGCCCAATCAGACGTGGATTCTCGTCATGGTCCGCTCACAGCATGATGCTCTAATTGGACGGCAGGGCAGTAATGAGACTGTTCCCTTTCACAACACGTGTCCCGAGAACCTTCTGGCAAAAGTGGCCGAGTGCAGGCAGCCCGGCCCGTACAACGACACCATGTTCGCATGGTTCGACCTCCAGCTCGGGTCCATGCCGGGACAGACCAGCATGCTGTTTTTTGTCAAGAGCAACGTCACCGAAGCGTCGCTACAAGTCCAGGCAAAGGTGCAAGAACCTCTCCAGGGGCTCGTCATCAAACCCCATCCTGCTCACAGAGTCCTCATGGAGTCCGTAGTGGTGAGTGACATCCTCACTGCTGAGAGGAAACAACTAAACTGCTGATTTTGAACTGTTTTTAACTGGTATCCCTGTCTGACAAGTGCCTAAAACCTGTCTAAAACCAAACAACGGATGACATTACGCTGGTTTAAACCATTGTTTTAACCATCTTATCAACTACAAAGCATTATGTATTAATTGCTAATATTGTAAAAAAAAAAACTGTGATTTTAAACTGGTTTAAACTGGCCCAAAAACCATCTGAACAGACCACGTTACACTGATTTAAACTGATAAGTGTACAAAACCCTTCCAAACCATGAAAACTCTGCTAAACAGCTACTATCCAAGAGCTATATATTTATTGCTAATATTGTATTAACCATTTAAACCAATGAGGTTTGACAAGTGCCTGAAACCTGTCTAAAGCTATCTAAAGTTTATCTTTCTAAACAAACCAGATAATAACCTTAAGCTCTCTTAAACCATTTTTGTAGTGGTGTAAACTGGTTTCCTAACGTAAAAAAAAGTACTAAAACCAACAAAGCAGACCGAGGCTGGTTAAAGCTCATTTTAAAGCATGAATTTAGCTTATAAATATCCAGTGTTGTTTAAGCTGGTTATTCAGCCTGATAAGTGCCCAAAACCAGTCTAAAACCAACAAAACATGTCAGATAATCACCTAGTTAAACCATCATGTCAGCACTTCCTTCCTTCTACACATCTACTGTCTAATAGTGTATGTAATGCTAATATTTCAAATATTTTAAACCAGACGGTCTGCTGTTATTTAGCTGCTTAAACTGCTTTTTTTCAGCCTGAAACCATCAGAAGCAAGTTTAAACCATTTCTTCAATATGTCTTTAGCTTTTAAACATCTACTGTCCAATTATAATGTATTTGTGTTTTAAAATATTTTTTGCTGGTATTTTAAAAAACTGCTTAAATCATGTGGTTTGGTAGTTTTATAGATTCAACTGGTTTCTGAACAGCTGCTGTGCAAGGCTACAGTATCTATTCCTGATATTTTATAAAAGATATATGTGAGATATAGGCTGAAGGTTTCACGCTGTTCATTATCCACCATGTCTCTTTGTTATGGCCCTGACCTTCATCTTTAATAGTCTTATTATTTGCTAACCTCTTCTTCTCTTTCTTGTATTCCAGAGTTACATAGCCTCTGTGGAGGGAGGAACGGACCCGTCGTTCAAATGGACAGTGGACGATAAACCATACTTCACATACTATAACAGCATGTTGAATATCATCTACCAGAACGCAGCAGTGTACAAACTCACGGTGACTGGTTTTCATTGAAGTCACTGAAGCAGTTTATGTTAAGGCCTTACTGATTTTATCAGCTTGGCAACTGACCCCTCTCTCATCTCTTAGGTAACGGCTATGAACCAGGTTAGCATGCTGACAGAACACTTCAATGTCATAGTAGACAGCATGAACCCGATGACTGAGCCAACCGTCAACGGAGTCCCTAGAATTGTGCAGCAGGGTTTGCCCCTGAACCTCTCAGCGTCGGTGAAGATAGACATGGCGGTGGACGTCACCTTCTGGTATGTTCTATGACAGTGAAGCTGTCACATTAAAGATCAAAGTGTACAGATTCATCAGATTAATTCTGAACACTTACACCATGATGGTCATTATGAAGGATGATTTAATGTTACAAAGGGCAGTTTAAATTAGGGTTGCACAATGTAGTTTGTAGTACGTTCATGCATTCATTTAATGCCTGTGACTGATATTTTCATTAAAAATGCTAGATTTCATAAAGAAGTCCTAGAATTGGGATGCATTGAGATGAAACACCCAATTACAACATAATCAGTTCCTGATGGGTAAAATCAAGCTCTTTCATGCATCATGGAAGCAAAATGGGTTGTGAATGCTCTCTTTAAATAACACTCTTTTCTTGGAGAGTTAGACGGCTTTCTATATTCCCGTCTTATGACTGTTTAATGCACACAAACTTTTTCTCTATGGCTTCCACCGCCTCACACACTCCCAGCCTGCTCCCCTTTAATGGCACTTTTCTCTAGATTTACAGTCTGTGGTTAGCGTAGAATGCTGACAAGAATTTTCCCTTCAACCCTGAGCATAGAAAGATTCCCAAAGTTTCCATTCCATCCCCCAGAAGCCTGCTGCGCGCCACTGCAGATGTCTGCCTTATTTATTTATTTCATGGATTTCTCTATTTATTGTTTAAGAAAAAGTCTGTCAGACAAGTACTGTAAGGCCATTTCTTCCCCGGCGCTTTTATCTCGTCTGCTCAGTATCTCTGGAGTTCAGCCCGCCGCTTGTTCAGTCAATCGTGATACCTGATTCTCCTTTGGGTTCAACTTCTATAAAGGAAGTGGGGGATAAGATGGAGCGAGAGATGAAGGGGTATCTCAGGGAGCCGAGGCGATGATTCAACACCGGCTCCACCTCTCCCTCCCGCAGCGATGAGTCAGACAGCGAGATTTGCAAGAAAGAGCTTTTATTCCCTCCAGCTAAAAATATCTTCAAAACAGACCTGCCACCTTGCTTTTACAAAGTCCTGAGGCACCAAATAAGACTCAAACATGTCTTTCCCCCTATGATTTAGTCCCCTCTTTTGCACTACAATAAGCTTGTCTTTCCAGCCACCATGAAACCAGAGTTAACCATGTTCATGGACTTTTAATGTAAAAGTGACTCTTCAAGTTATTTTTAGAGCTTTAATGACTAGGAAAGGCCCCTTATATTTGAGAGTGGACATATAGGAGGTTATAGTACATTGAAGAATGATCATGTGACTTTTATGTATGCCAGGTGACTTGTAAATGCAGGTTTGTGATATATTCCTTTTTCATATGATATTTCAAACCGCCTCATGCAAGCCTAAAAACGTATTTTGTGATACATGGTATTGCCGTGTTTCCATTTTCCATGCACAATTTCAATTTACACATTTTGAAGGGTAATGGAAATGCAGCTAGTGTGCAAAACTGAGAAACCACTTGTAAAAGAATGCATGTAATCTCTGTTTTTTATGTGTCACAGGTGGTGGTTTGGAGATGGAGGAAACCGTACAAGTCAGAAAAAGCCCCCTTGCGAGAACCCCTCTGGTAACCAGGTGAAGATATGTGATGATGTTGAATACATTTATGCACAGCCAGGTAAAAAAAAATTATTCATATTAATTTCCTACAGATTTGTATTGATTGTTATTTTAATTTATATCTTCATTGCATGATGTTT
Organism: Enteromius paludinosus; assembly: GCA_032361165.1. Taxonomy (NCBI): domain Eukaryota; kingdom Metazoa; phylum Chordata; class Actinopteri; order Cypriniformes; family Cyprinidae; genus Enteromius; species Enteromius paludinosus. The sequence goes on along the minus strand of JAUMHQ010000044.1, from coordinate 21,440,957 downwards.
ACTCCAATTTTTTGCAGGGGAATACACCCTTTTGTTATCGGCTTCCAACCGCTATGAGAACAAGACATGCAAGGTTGATGTATACGTCTTTAGCATTCTGACAAGTGTGCGAATTGAGATTGACCCGCCCCTGCTACATGCCGAAAAACTAGCTGACTTTGAGGCCCACCCCCTACCGTCTCCCTACGGCATCATCTACACCTGGAACTTTGGTGACAATTCGAGTGTACAGCAGGGGCGTGAACGCAGGGTTCCTCACGCATATGCTCACAGCGGTGTCTACAATATCTGCGTGAATGTCAACAACACTATTAGCTGGACAGACACCTGCTTGGAAGTTACCGTCTATGAGGATGTTAAAGGCTTGGAGGTGATGTCATCTGGTCCCACGGAATGCAACACTCCTACCGTTGTCACAGCAACTCTGGAAGCAGGCAACAATGTAACTTGGAGCTTTGACATGGGTGATGGAACAGTGCACACGGTTATGGAACCTAAAGTTGAATATAAATACAGGAAAGATGGAAACTACACTGTAAATGTCACTGCAGGGAATGCTGTAAGCTCTCAATGGTTAACCATACCTATTGAGGTGTTTGTGCTACAAGTGTTATCTCTAGAACCGCCCAGGTGCATTCAGGAAAACAAAGAGGTACGCTTCCATGCATTTGTATCAGGGAATGCTTCAGGACATCAGTACGTGTGGAGTTTTGGAGACGGAACCCCCAACGAAACTCAGTACGGAACACCGATGATAACGCACACATACGTTAGGAGTGGCGAGTACAATCTCTCGCTACTTATGTCAAGTCAAGCCAACAAAGCCAATTTTTTCAGAAGGGTCTGTGTCCAACCTGAACTCACAACTGTGTCTTTGTTTCCTTTGAGAAAACACATCAAGCTCGGTGAGGAGAGCAGATTTACAGTAGCTGCCTTCCCAGAATTTAACTACACCTACCTATGGGATTTTGGGGTACTTGACTCGAGAGGTCCTGTTCGAGGTGGTAAGGAGATGGTCTTTACATTCAAGAGTCCTGGAGAATATCTGGTTACGGTTACTGCACTCAACAACATCTCCTGTATCAACAACACTGTTTTAGTTGTGGTGCAACAGTCTGTAAATTATTTGCTTATCAGCCATAATGGCAATAAAGACAACAATCTTTCTTTACACCAATACTATGTTTTTAAGGCATCTTCAGACTCTCAGAATGCTGTCTACATCTGGGATTTTGGAGATGGGACTAGACTTAATGGGGCAAATATATCACATGCTTACAATTCCTCTGGCAGGTTTAACATCAGTGTTACAGCCAAGAATGAAGTGAGTGAGACCAAAAATGATATCGCTGTTGTTGTCTTGGCCCCAATCACAGGGCTGTCAGTAAATGCCAGCCTTGTTAATGTCCCTTTGAACACTTCCGTTCACTTTGAGGCACACCTTGACCAAGGAGATGATGTAAAGTACTCGTGGATTCTTTGTGACCGGTGCACGTCAATCAACGCCTCTCACACCATGTTCTACACATTTCGTTCCGTTGGGTCTTTCAATGTCATCGTTACTGCAGAGAACAACATTGGCACTGTTCAGTCAAGCATTTCCATCTTTGTGCAGCGTGAGTTGGAGGGCTTGCAGATAGTGGCTGATGAGCTTATTGAAGGATGTTGTTTTGCAACCAACCGTGTCCTTCACTTACAAGCCTCATTAAAAGAGGGCACCAATATGACCTTCAGCTGGAACCTTCTGAGGGAACATGAAAACCATGATCACAGCCTCACTGGCAAGACCATAGACCTCAACTTTTCCACCCCTGGTCCTTGTGATGTTCTCCTCAAGGCAACCAACTTACTTGGCCAGCTGGCTGTGAACAAAACTATTGAGTTTTTGGACCCTGTAAGGGAGCTAGTTCTTGAGATTTCACAAAACCCTGCTGCACTTAATGCCATCACAAATATGACAGTATCTGCAAGTTTTGGGACAGCGCTTCAATACAAATGGTGGGCAAATGGTGAACTGTTAACATCTGATATGTCCTCAGTGGGGCACCGTTTCAGAAGCGTAGGTTTGAAACTGGTTAAAGTGGAGGTTTCCAACAAAGTCAGCTTGGAAGTGTTATCAAAGTGGATCAGCATTCAAGAACCAATCTCTGGATTGACTTTCAGTGCCACAAATGTTACAGAGAAATTTGTCGCTTCAGGGGACAATGTTACTCTGCGTGGAGAAACAGAGATGGGATCCAACATTTCGTGGATGTGGCTATTGCCGGACAACACAAAATCGAACCAGCGCACCACTTCCTACATCTTCCCCAAACCAGGAGTTTTTACTGTTTCTTTGAATGCAACTAATGACATCAACAGAGAGTGTTACTCTCGTGAATTTACCATTCTAGACCGTATCCAGGGTCTGGATCTCAAGGCCAGCAAACAGATTGCTGCAGTTGGTGAAAATGTTGAGTTTACCATATCTGTCTCATCTGGAACTTCTGTTAATTTCATCCTGAGCATTAGTGGTGATGCAACTGTAGACCTGACCAATCAAACGTACATTCACCAGTTCACTAGTGTGGCCAAGTACTATGTCAACCTTACTGCCCACAACCCAGTGAGTTATGAACGAAAGACTCTGCACATTGAAGTCATGGATCCTGTGACAAGGTTGACTATACTGAACTGTTGCGATGCCGCTATACCTGTCGGTGTATCTAAGACTTATGAAGCAGACACGACAACACGTGAGCCGTTGACCATTCTGTGGACCTTTGACCTTCATCATGGTCCCAAGATCTCCAAAGTTGGCAAGTCAGCAACATATGTGCCGCAACAGCCAGGCAATCTTACCATATTCCTCAGAGTATTCAATTCTTTAAACGGATTAAATGTGACCAAGGTTATACGAGTTCAGAATATTATCAGTTCAGCCACCATGGATGCTCAACCAAGCGACACCTTTATAAACAAGGCGGTAAGCTTCCATGTGGGAATCACGCCTGTTTCCACTCCAGCGACATATCAGTGGGACTTTGGTGATGGTACTTCTGCGGCTGTCACAACTACACCTTCTTTTAGCCATATCTACATCCATCCTGGTCACTATGTGGTACGAGTTAACGTCAGTAACCTGGTGAGCTGGGTCACAGCAGAGGTTAATGTCAACATCGCTGTCCTAAAGTGCGATGAACCAGAAGTTCAGATCATTCAAGCTCCACGACTCGCCATCTGGCGTTACCAGCCAACCTTGGTAGAGGCCAACGTGAATTTAAAAGGCTGTGTCTTCTATGGAGTAGAGTATCTCTGGGAGATCCTCACCTCCCCTCGCTGTCAGGATGTTGATAAGAAAGGTCCACCACCATCTAAGGTCCGTCTGCCCCCAGAAGTCAACGTCAGAAGGCTTCAACTTTCAGTGCCCAAGATGTCAATTTCTGCTGGGAACTACACTCTTGTTTTTTCTCTGTCCTACGAGGGGGTGCCACTACGGAAGGCCGCATGTATTCAACTTTCAGTCATGTCCAAAAAACTGGTGCCAATCATTGAGGGTGGCACATACCGTGTGTGGTCCAAAACCCAGGATTTGCAATTGAGTGGCGAGCAATCATATGACCCAAACCAGTTGGAAAACCAGTCCCTGCTGAACTACCACTGGGAATGTGTGAGCACCTCAAAGGTAATCATGATTGATATGTAACAGGTAAATAAAAATGAATGCTTTTTAATGTCTTAAACTTGCAATAAATATGATTGAGAGAGGGTTGTAGAGTTTGAGTAAATGCCATTAAAACAATAAACAATCAAGTGCTTTTGGTCACTGAGCTCATATTTGAAAGCTAAAAGCACTTAACCAATATGTTAATATGTGAATTTGAGAGTTGTTTTAGTATGTGATGGACATTGTATGCAGTACAAGTAGAGAGGCTTAACTTTGCTCACAGCAGCTCGGAAAGATAAAATATGTAAAGTATGTGCCACAAACGTGGATGTTTGGGTGGTGTATACTTGAGATCAGTTACATAACCAGCAGTGGATAAACTCAGCATTCCTTAGAGTTCTTCCAACCTATCAGAATCACTGCTAGAGGGGAGCCAGAGATTCCTGCTTTTTATTAAAACATTTCATCACTGACAGATATTCAGAGGAATATTGTATTAGGTATAATAAAATATTTCAAACTCCTCTGGCACCAAAAAATAACTCTTTAGCCGCATTAAAATGTACGAATGTCACTGAATTAGATGATATAACACAAGAAAAAACAGGTGGCATTTATTTTAAAGGAAGCGTAAGCACTCTTTACGCAAAGTGCATCACAAAACAACAATTTGCAGTAGAGTCCAAAACGAAGACAAGAAGTACATGGTCTCTGATTAAAATGCTATTAGAAAACTCATTAGGTAAACTCATTAAACAACAAAGGTTCCAAAACTTGTTTGATGATTATGCTCTTGTCTTGTATATCTTGAGGCAGGTAAACGAGTTGATTAATTACCATCTGCTGTGATTCTGTGTTTTACCTTCACCCTGCAGGGCCCAGCACACTGCTCCACTTTGCATTTCGGGTTGGGTCCGAGTGACCCGGTTCAGGTAATCCCTGGTTTTGAACTAGAAGTAAATGTTGAGTATACCTTTCGCCTCACCGTCAACAAAGAAGGCATGACCCCAGAGTCCACAAACCAAACGGTGAGTGCTCTTATTGATAACTGCCTGCTATTCATACTTGATTTATTGCATGAACAAATATTTCTTGTCATTTTATCAACAGCTGTTTTTCTCCATCGCTCATACAGATCTTTTTAAAGATTTTAATCTTGTTGGATGCACGAAACCTGCATTTCATTCAACAACTACAGAAGTCATTGTTATTCATTCAGTGCAAACATGCCTGTTTTCTATGTAAAGTAGGCTCATCATAGAGCACTAATTATCCACGATCAAAAACTCAGGCCATTTTGAATGCCGCAATTAACGTCACGCTGTTGCTGCCCCACGGAAAGCAGGCTGTAAACAGATTTGAATGTAAAAGAAACATTTGTTTAGTTTCTTACGATTGTGACCACAAATGATGAACAAAAGCACATCCTCATTACTCAAAGCAGGCCTGCAAGATGTGTGAGGTGTATGTGTGCGTTTACCTGATATGCATAATTTCAATAGAAAAGTGTGAGCTAGAACAATGCAGCGCATGCAAATGATCAAAATTATGAGTGATTGCTATTCATTGTTAGCGTTTCCCATCTTTTTGTTTTGTTCTACAGTATTCAAATTAGTCGCTATCATTATTACAAAATGTTGATTAGTATTTAGCGTACTCTGAATTTAGCTGTAACAGGTAAAAAGAAGGTTCATTACATAATGCAAAACACTGATCTTCACAATATCAGCTGTATGTGAAAGCCTGATACGATACGTGACTAGTGAGAATGTATACGAAACTCATTTCACTCACAGCGTTGATGGATGCTAAAGGGAATATTTAATGAGATTTAACTTTGAAGGTCTGATTGCTTTGGGGACTGTGATGAAACCAATTTGTGATGTCTATTGACCCCCGCAATTCTTTTATTTCTTCATAAATTCATTATTCCTGTGTCAGGAATGGCAAAGCTGCCAGTTTCAGCACTGACATTGGTACTATTTGAATCAGTGAATGAGAGATGTTTCAAATTAATCCGTTTTCACCAATCGCCCATGTCAGTTTCCATGGTGAACAGAAAATATTACTGCATAACTAAAAGGGACAGCACACCCAAAAGTAAAAATGCTGTTATTAACTACAAACCCGCAAGTCCTTTGTTGTTGATATTTTTTATGAAATCTGAGAGCTCTCTGATCCTCCATAGACAGCAACACAACTACCAAGTCCAAGGCAAAGAAAGGTATTTTTGCATGAAAATTACACACAAAATGATGTCGAAACATAGTTTTCAAACTCGTTTCGGGAGGAGAAAATCAGAGGCAGTTAATTATGATCTCCGCCTCCAATCATCCA
>JAUMHQ010000044.1:21379244-21390881 GCA_032361165.1 Enteromius paludinosus | reverse complement strand
ATTAATCTGCACGCAAAGAAAATTAAATTAAAATAGTTCAGTTTTGTGTTTAATGTCAAAAGTATTATATTTCGTTTGGTTTTGTTATTAAGTTAATTTAGATAAATGTTTGAAGCATTTTTTTTGTTCGTTAAATATGTTTTTGTTTTTTTAAAGTAGGCTAACGACCAAGCAGCCATCAGACAAACTTGATCACTTCAGCCTTCTCAAACCACCATGACTTGTCTAAAATAAAACTAGATATACCTACTAAAACAGTTCAAGCCTATAACAACGTTTAGATGTAAAAATGCACTATAATAATAAATGTGGGATAAGTTGCGGAGAGGCTGAAGTGCGCGGAGGCAAAAGCGCAATCACTTGCATTTTTTCAGAAACAAAATAGCTCAAATAAAAAATCAGTTTAACTGTCCATGATTAAATACATACAATTCGGAACTGTAAAGAGTCAACAAAACGTTGTGATTTTATAGGCTACATTAAATAAAAAAAAGTTTTTTCTTAACCTGCCACCTTTATTTTTAATGTTTGCTTGTAGAAATCTGTCATGGAACATATCAGATAGGAAAACGGGCTTGTTAGAAATTGTTCCCTAAATGAAATCATGGCGCGGTGACTTCACTTGTTAAAGCGCGAGCTCGACTCAGCTGTATCTATAACTGCGAAAGAACGAGTCAGCGAGGACGTGCATCCTCTACGCCGGGCGTAGCTGCGCCTGGTCGTAATATTTAATGGTGCAACCGGTGTAAATATTGAGCGGAAACCTAGACAGGACTTACACCCAGCTTTTTTACGTCCAGCTGGTGCAACCGGCTCCAGCCTATCACATTCCAGGCTGATCGTCTGAACAGCTGCAGCCGGCAGGCCAGAACGACCGTCAGGCCACCGGGAAATGTCCCGGTGCTCCCGATGGCCAGTCCGCCCCTGCATGACTTAAATCATGTAAATCATGTCTTAATGCTCCTATCGGACACGATAATGTATGGTAATGTTGATATTAAATTGAAAATGTTGCAGCGTTGATTACTTATGATTATTTAGACTGTTAAATCTGCAAAACATGCTGCTGGTTAGATGAAATGAGGGATGTAGAGGAAGCGTGAGGTGTGGTTTGCGTCACCTCTTGGGCAGCGCGGAGAAGTTGGAGAAGACGTATCGCGCCATCATGTCCAGGCAGGTCTCCGTCAGCTCCAGATGAACCGTCTTGAGCGCGTCGTCCGCCTGCATCACCGCGTTCTCGTCAGCAGAGCCCAGGCTGCAGGTGGTGCTAGACGTCTGCATCCTGCACGGGACGGGGTCAGGGGTCACACACAGGCACCGGGTTACATTCAGTAAAGGACAGGTCAAAGGAACCAGCTCGCACTGGGACTAGTCAAGTCAGAGATCTCAGCTAGTCCATGTCCTAACCAGAATTATGAACCACTGGCTGATTCAGATTCAGATTCGTTTGATTCCAATTCATCTGATTCTGACGGTTCACTGTGGGCGGAGCTACACGGTCTTTAAGGTTAGTGTTGATATTTTTCCACTCGTCACAGCTGGTTAGGACACAGCGTGCAGCTTGAGATGAGAGCGTGTGTGTTTGTGAAGATGTGAAGATGCCAGAGCGCCAGCGGGTAATGAATCAGATTCAGATGTTGAGTGAAGCTGAAGTGGCCCTTTCCAACAAACACATGCAGTTAAAACACACACCCACACTCATTTAGAGACACTGTGTGAGTTCATCTTTGCTTAAAAGAACTGCTCACCCCCCCCCATCCTTTTAAAAAAAACTATTAAAAGTAGTTTTGGTTGCTGAAAAAAATTCAATGTTAATATTAGATAAAACTGCAACTAAAACTAGTTAAAGTAATACAGTTAAAACTGAAATATTGAAAAAAGACTATAAAGAATATTTCTAAATCTTATACTAAAATTAAAACCATAAATGAAAAAATAAATAAATATATAAATAATTATATATAAATAAATAAATAAATCCCACACCATTAAAATAACATTCTAAAACCAGGACTATTTCTTCATTTAAGAAAATTGACTTAAGACCTTATTTAAGGTCTTTAAATTGTAAAATTATAGAGTAAATAATTGTTTATCTGTTTTTAGTCTAAGCTTTTTTGTTTCTCTTTTTGTGACACAAAACTGGGACTGACAACCCTTGGGAGAGAGCATGACTGTTTAACACACACACACACACACACACACACACACATACACACACCCCTAGAAAAGTTCAGTTGCCAGCTTGCGATCCACGCACACACACACACACACACACCTGTGGAGAGCCGTGTGATTATCCAGGTGATGGCATTAATCTAAGATAGCCATCAGCATACTGCCCTTCTGTAACCACGGCAACCGCATCCCCGGGGAAATCAGCAGAGCCCACATCATCTCCATCCACTAAGATGACACACATGCCAACCCGCGTAAACACACACCACTGCCAACGCCACTGAGCTAAAGCATTTCTGACTGGGACATCGAGACTCTGACCTGAGAAACAGGCACAGGTGAACAGCTCGTTAACACCACACACACACACAGAACACTACAGTCCTTCAGCACGAGTGTGTGTGTGTGCGCGCCATACATCAATTAACAATGAAGTAAAACATATATAAAAAAATATATATTAAAAATGAAATCAAAAATAATAAATATCAAAAAATAAATAAATACAAAATAAAATAAAAAACAGAAAATGTACATAAAATATAAGCAAAGTATAAAAAATAAAAAAATAAAAAAACTCAAATAAATTGATATTTAATTCAATTTTTAATATTTTTTTTATTCTTATTTTATTTATTTTTATATGAAAAATAACGCTCTTGGAGACACCCACATTATTATGGTTTGTTTTTTATTATTTTTATAAAATAATATATACATTGAATAAATATTATTGATAATAAAAAAAAAAATAATAATAATATGATCAAATGAATCAAACTGACAGCTGATTTAAAACCCAGGACTTATTATATTGAGTCCAAAAAAATAAAAATAAAAATAAAAATACAACCATCAAATACACCCTAGCAACCAATCAGAACAATCTGTAGAAAAGTGCTGTAACCTAACCAGAACACTCCAGGAAGATCAATGCAAATGCATTAAAAACCCATCTATAGTATCTTATCTTATCCTATCATCAACCTCATCACACCTAGCAACCGCTCTGATCATGATGACAATTACACATCTTCTATACCTGAGGTATAGAAACAACGAACTGAGCTACGCATGAGCATGCAATCCACAAAAGGCCATTTCATTTCATCTCAATGGGGAGCGAGGGATGAATGTGGACGAGCGTCAGAGAAGACAAGCACAAAGACTAAAGACAGAAGCATCTACAGCAGAGAGTCAGTGTGACCCGCGTCATCTGATGCTTCCCACACCGACACATCATCCATCACAATAAAAACTATACTCTGTTTCATAACGTCTCACAAGCTATGACACACTGATTCAAAAACACATTATTTCTCTCCCTGTACCTTCTCCTAACGCCACTATACTATGTAATAAAGGGGAGAAAATACTTTTTTACAAAATAATTTCATTTTTTCATAACATTTTACAGTTATATTTATTTTGTATTTGCCATAATTTTTATCAAATTCAATTTAAATGATATTACATTTATATTTTAATATTAATTATATTTTAAATATTTATACATTTATACATTTACTTCATATTCATTTATTTTTTCACATTTTCTAAAATGAATAAACTGTAGTATTCTCTATTCTCAGTTATCAAATAGCACATATTTCCAGGTCATTTACAACTGGAATTGACATTTTAGGCAATATGACTATTAAATCTTTTTTTTTTTTTTTTTTCCACAGTAATGGTCATTGCACACCGAGACTGATGCAAATTAATGCATTCATCGTGGGAGGAAAAATTAGCAAAATAATTGAGAAATGCTGTCGATAAAGATGAGCTGAACCTGAAGCAATCCTTCAGCTGCTTCGCTCAAGGGCACAACTGACCTTTTCCTCATCGATCATCAACCCAACAATCTGAGCTTTAACCAAATCACTCGAGTGTCTGTCAATATGGTCATCCACCACGAGCACACACACACACACATTCATACAGACAGAAGTCCCAGTTTGTGTCTTTACATCCGATCCTTCAGCAACTCCTCAGCTGTAGCGGACTCCTCAAGCTCAACTGTTTGCTGTTAATGCATAAAAACTTCAAATCAAACCTAGAATTCAGCACTTTTCAAGCCGCAAAATCTCCATAAAGTCTCTGTATCTTGGGAGAGTGCCACAGAGAAAACGTTTCACTGGTCGCCAGCTCTTCACGCGCACATCAATCATCTCTATTAGCTGCAGTCGGACAATTCTTGATGTCTGTGGAATAATACATGATGGAGCTTGTCGATGCAATTTTACTCTATTGATGCATTAAGCTGGATAAACAGCATATCTTCACTGAACGGCTACTCTTGTTTTCAGCCCAGATATCCAAATTCTTAAATCAATAGGGTTTTCTACACAAGGAAAAACGGTGTGTAACAAGTCAAATAATCTTCCAGTGGGTTAAGCAAAATAATCTTGTTTATATACTTTCCGTTCTTCGTTTGAGGACAAAAAGAAGTTTCCCACCATTCAGAGACTAAAAAATAGATGTTAAAACGGATTTATTTTCATTTTACACAGCAGGAGTCGAACTGCTTGTGATTTAGATCAAGTTCGGCATTATTAGCTCGCTTTTGTTTTACCAAAAAATGCTTTAAATCATAACAAGCAACCTTGAAGTGACCCAAGCACAAACCTTGGGCACAGAAATACTTCAGGCAATTAGTAAACCGACGGCAGGGTAATTTGCAGACATGCTAGATAATAAAATAAATATGCCGTATGAAGTCCCTGTGCTTGCTAATAGCAGACGCTCTATTCATTACCGTCCTGTAACTTGGAGGCGCTGGACTGATTAATAGGTTTTATGGTAATTAGATGAACTGGGTTAAGGGCAAATATGTCTCCCTCTGCCAGGATGCAGCTGTAGATCCTCGCTGCCATCTGCTGGTTATGAGCGACACTGCAGATAAAGCTTCATGTTTATGGGTTTGGAACCACATCCGGTTAAGTTTGAGCATTTGAAGAGGGCCTCAGTGAAACATTTTCAAAGTGTTTGCAACTCTTGGTTCATGATTCAAAATGCGGTATGATAAAAACATGGATGGATACTGTACCTGGATCGTGTGTAAAGAGTGTGAATGTGAATAAGTGAAGGTTAAAACAGGCTCAGACAGGCAGCAGGCTGAGCTACTGGAGTGCGCCCCCTAGTGTTTGGGAGCTAAATTTCTGCCATCCATCTCATTCAACATACGGAAAAACAGAAGCTAGACGATCAAATGTGTAAAACGCATACTTTTAAATTGCGCATGCTTGCTTTGTGTGGTACCGAGCCCCTAAGGGACATGGAGATGGAATAAATGGGATGGGACAATATTACGTTTCTATGCATGTGCTTTTATTGTTTTCTCTCTCTCTGTCTCTCAGAGAAACACGTTTTGGAATAGAAAGCAAGTTTTGCAAGAGAATGTAAAATCACTGAAATATAACAGTTTCTCGGGATCATTTGCGAGAGAAAGTTTTACGCATGAATGCAATGTCTTTTGCAAAAGCATTGAAATTTAATTTCCTCTGACCTCATTTCATATATATATTTTTTTAGATTAATTGTCCTTTTTTTTTGGAACGCCAAAGCTTTGAGAAGTAAAGCAAAGGTTATTTACAAGAGAACGAAAAACTTTTGCAAGAAAGTGCAAAATGCAAAGGAATGCGAAATGTAAAGGTTTTTGCAAAAAAATACAGTTTTTTTGGGGGGGAACGCAAAAAAAACTAGTGCTGTTAAACGATTAATCGCAAAAGGTAGCTTTTTCCATGTAAATATGGCTCCGTCCACATGAAGCGGGTGCGTTCCCTATCCGATCATTTTTTCCCTCGTTCTAAAAAAAAATTGCGTAAACAAGAAACCACTGAAAACGGTGTAGTATATATGCCAGACCAGTATGGGGCGCTGTAATTCTGCCATAGAGATACACTATAAACGGAGAAGAAGACTTTGAGCATGCGCATAACCTTGCGCGCTGTATACGAACCAAGAAGTAGAAGACGAAGTTGGCAAGCCGACACGTGACACGTCGTTTCACAAAACATACGGATTGGCTGTACACACGAAACCGCAAGGGTGTCGTTTTCAGATTTATCCACTTTGGGACCCGGTTTCAAAAAAATTGCGGTTTCAGTCTCCTAAAACGCCGGATCCGTGTGGACGAAACGCCAATACGATAAAAAATGTATACGTATACAGCCAAACGCGTCTCCGTGTGGACAGGCCCTATGAGTTTTCGTCCTAACTAGCCACGACAGCCACGTTTCTACTTCCTTACGTTACATACTAACTAATGACGCTTATAATCTCTGATAGAGATTGCATGCTTTATTGAAAGTTAAAAATGCCTATTGCGAGTTTGAATGTCATGTTGCATGGCATTTATAGCCATACTTACAGCATTAACGGATAGTTCACCTCAGACCGTCAAAATAAATTAAAGCAAAGATGTACGTTAAAACTGTGAACTCACAATACGAACTTATTCCATAACAAAGATGGTATCAGTCACTGAGTTTGTACATTCATGGGCGACGTCGGGGGTGGACGCGATTTCTACTGAGGGAGAACTACCAGAACAGAATTTGTACGGCCACAGAACGCGACCGCGAATTCTACAGAGGGCCAGGGGGCCCAGAAAACATAGCTCCTCCCCTAAGTACATTTAATAATGTTAAAAAAGGTTGAACTTGTAGCGCACTTGTAGTTAAGACACGCTGTAAAAGTTTCTCTCGCAAAAGACCGAACTTTGTTCGCTCACAAAGTCATTGAAATATAGTTTTTCGTCCCAACTCAGACTAGATTTTTGTGAATGTTGATATATCGTTGATATATAACACGTTTCCCTAGTGAACTAAAAATTTGGCAAGTGAACGCAAAGTTTATTCAGGTAGCGCAAAGCTTTTTGAAACACAAACATTGAAAAAAAAAATTTTCCATCACAATGTCCCTTCAGGGGCTCCATAGCACAGCCGTTTGCCCGCGGAAAGAAAAATACACCATCACAAACGGCACAATAAGCATGGTATAAGCAAACACAAAACGGGGTTAGGCTGAAATGAAAAGAAATGCTCGCAAAGCTCAGCAGCACATGCAGTCCACATTACCGTCAACCAAACGAAAGAAGATGACAAAACCCTCCTCCGGCATGCACCCTTTCCTGCCCAATCAGAATTTGCCCAAACCAGATGTCCACGCCCACCCCGCATCTCCAAGACAACGCCCCGCCCCCGAATCCCCAAGCCCCACCCACCGACCCTGCATACAGAGAAGGAAAAGCAGGGATATCAATCGGTTTGTTGAGTTCTGAGGTGACCAAAAATGCTCTACCTGCGCACCGCATGCTCGGACACACTGATGCTTCGGGAGCGGAAGGCGTCCATGGCCGACAGATCTTTCAGGTCTTTAACGGGAGAGTTTGCGCTGGGGCCTTGCTTCGCCACTTTGGTCGTCCGCAAACTGCCCCGAGGGCAAACGAGGTCAGGTGTGCGTCAGCATAACGTCGTGACCAGGGGAATTTGGGGCATTTAAACCACGTCGGCATGGGTGGATGGGGGAGTGCGATTGGTTGTGAAGTGTCACGAAAGGGGCCAGCGACCAATCACAGGTGACGGATCCGAGGTGTCGGCACCCCCCCCCAAAACCACGCCCACACCACGCATGGCCCAATCAGAGGAGGGGGAGGGGTCAAATAAGGAAGTGAAAGGAAAACAAAAGTAACTTGGTCAGCGGTGCACACTGAGAACCAGAAAACAGGGACGACACTCAAAAAAACAAAAAGGAAACAGAAAACTGGAAGGAGAAACAGCATAAAAAGATCAACAGACACTTAACAAGGCATAAAGTAAGCAATACTGTCAGCATTCTACCAAAGGAACGAAAGAGGAGAAAATAAATAAAAATAAACTCGTCAGAGAGCACAAACATACTGGTACAGGGAAGAATAAAAAGCATTCAGACACTGCAATGATCATCATACTGGAAATTAATAGCAATAGGAGAACAGTGATATGATGTGTGTGTGATTTAATACAGCAAACATAACTAAATGAATGACTGAATGAACTGAAACAAGAAACTGGAACAGAGAATGTAAAGCCTGACTTAAAGATCTAAATCTATGTTTATATGCACATCATTCATCCTGAATTAAAAATAAGCACATTATATTTAATGTTTTGAAAACACATTAGCATTTTTAGTTTTCTGATGATGTTTAATGGTCCCACTGAATACAGTTAAACTCAACTTTTTTTATTTAAAAAGTAATAGGTTTAAAATTAGGTTTAAAATTTCATACAGTAATTTTGTCTACTCTTGAACGAAATTGATAAAACGGAATACAAATCAGATTTTAGATGCATGACTATTCTTATGCATGTAAATTTATTGGCTCATCTTTCTTTTTTTTCAAGCTTTTCATTCAAAGCTCCAGCCTCGATGACAAGACAAGAATGCAAACGAACACAGATGGCTTCCACAGAGAATTAACATGGTTTCAGCACATTGACTCTGGACATAACTGATCACGGACTGTATTAGTGATATGCCTGGAAAAACATCCTTGTTGTTAGCTGAACCAGGTGTGCTGGTTATAATGGTTTAGTAAGTCATCACTATGGAGACTTCCTGTTAAAAGTGCACTGGCTCATGGGACAATGGCTGTTTTCACACCCAATACAAAAAGTGAAATCAAGAGAGGTGAAGACAAAGAACGAATGAATGGAAATGAACAGGGAATGGAGAACAAAAGACTTGCTTCAGTTAAAATCCAGATGTTAGCAGGCAGGACATCACATGACTAGGCATTTTGACTATTACCAGATGGGCTCATTATTAGATGTCAGGTTTTAGAGTTTTGTATTTAGGTGTTTTTTCAACTATCGTCACTTTTAGTCCTTTTAGGAATTTAACTCATTAATTCAATTTGTCTGCTAATAATCCTAATGTTTAATGAGCACAAAGCTTTCATGTACCCTAAAAAAAAAAGTCCACCACTGCCTCATTTCCAGCACATCTTAAACCATTATTTATCATAATTCTGGTGGAAATTAGATGCTTTATTTTATTACTATTGTGAAATAAAATGACCAAAACGATCTATAGAAAATACACAAAACATTTTTTTAAATATATAAAAACATTTAATATATAACTGCATTTTACATAATCTGTAGCTTTTTTTTTATTATTAAAAACAAAGGCATTTGAAAAGTATCAAAAGATCTCAAATATCATGTGACCTTCATATACGCTATATTAATCTGACTAGAAATCAATTCCTAGGACATAAAGTGGCTGTAGTTGAAGGAACACTCTTGCATAAATGAATGAGTTAATGGTTTTGACGTGACAGTCAGTCTGCCTTTGAGAACCAGATAAGGAGAGAAAGAGACACACACACACAGAGAAAGAAATGAGACCGATAAGAAAAGAGAGAGAAAGGCGAGACGTCCTGCAGTAAACTAGCATCCGTGAGTGCAAGTGAAGACTCAGCTGATGTTCTGACGACACACAAAGCCAGAAGTCACCACACTGCCATCAAAAAATGAACCAATGAGGCGCCTGGATGACAATCATGCTTTGAGTCCTTCCCACGGCAAAACCTGACATGAGACAAACTGTGATCCGGCCCTGTGTGTGTGTGTGTGTGTGAATGAGTGAGTGTGTGTACCTCTTGGGCCTCTCGTTCAGGCTGGTGCTGCGCGCTCTGAAGCTGCTCTGAGTGTCGTGAGTGTCATCGAATGGCAGAAGAGCGTTTGAGCGGAGACCCTAATCACCCAAAAAAACAAAAAACACATTGCAACTCAAGACCCACAGAACGAGCCGTAAACACATGAGTCCGACAATCCCGTCACACACCTTGGTGATGTACTGAACAAAGTCTTTCCTGAAAGGCAGTCTGCAGCGAATGAACCACATGGCAATCACATGATGGGCGAGAGACACGATGTACTGATTAAACCTGCAAAGAAAACAAGAAAACACAGCATTCGGTGGCACAAGATCTTTAAGCGAGCATGAAAATATGCTGATTATCAATAGTTGTTTTCAACCAGAAGCCAACAAGGAAAAACAAGCAAATGCATCATTTAAGATCACTCAGCTCATGGAGGCTACATTTATTTAAAATACAATATTGTGAAATATTATTACAGTTTAAAATGACAATTATAGTTATCTCTTGTGAGATTGTAAATGACGAAGGCTACATATTGTGTGTGTGAGACTCACTTTGAGGGATTGGTGTACGGCAGCGATATGGCAAACACGCTGACATACTGCTCGGCCACGAAGTTGGCATACAGATGTGGGAGCCGTACTAATGCTGAAAGAAAGAGACAGAAAGCATCAGCACTTGAGCGGGGCATGACTATGTGGGAATGACTAAAGGCTTGCACTCACTGGACAGGAACTCCAGCATGGGCGAGGCCATGGCCACGGTTGCCGAGATGTGCGTGAGCTTCACGATGAGGGCGGGCAGGAGTTTAATCATGATGTCAGGCATTTCCACTGTACACATAGTCAAAGCAACCACACACTGCTTAGCACAGCGGTAAATCAGCCCTTTCTCCAGACACTGGACCAGCTCTCTCTGAGAAAACAGGTGGAGAAACACATTTATCAATGTGTTCCTAGAGGAGCAGCAGATGATTGGTTGATGATTGGATGATTGGCTGCATATGAGATTAATCGCAACTAAGATAGGCGAATCAAAAGGATATTGAACACAACTCTAGCTAAAACTGATCAAATCTGACAAAACAACAAAAAAAAGCTGATGTTTTTAATTGCACTCTCATCTGTTCAGCAGAAGTGTACCTGTCTGGACTGCTCCAGGTAGCTGTGGTAGGATGTGAGGGCAGTGAGAACAGGAACCACAGCGAGCTGGACATCAGTGAGGGAGAAACCATCAGGAGTTTTCTTCAACCGCTCTGATATCTGACGGTCCGTCACCTGCACACACACACACACAAATGACCTTGTCTCCATACTTTAATTCAGTAGTGTGTCAGTAGGAACTATCATTTTACATTTCCAAACATTAATTTTGCCATTAAATCGCAATAATTCAGTGAGATTTGAGGTTTGCTCCACACAGAGGTCTGATGTGATCATTATCGGTCTGACTGGAATGATGTGAAGAAACAGAATAAACTAAATCCAGAAGAATTTTTAGATGCTGAAAATACTAGTGCTCTAATCATTTTGGCCAGCACTGTAAGTGTGTGTGTGTGTGTGTGTGTTACCATGGAGCAGAGAGTGGAGCACAGATGGTCGACGTTGCAGGGTGAGGTCAGGATCAGAACTTTGTACTGGATTGTGCAGGACATCTTATCCAGAACCAGCTTCAGAACCTTCCAGTCAGTCTCCTGCAAATCAAACAGAGAGCTGATGCTTTATTTACTTTAAAGGTGCCACAGAATGCATTGAGAGAATATTTTAAATTGTTCTCTGATATGTACATAGAAGGTATGTAGCTTA